>CAUYPK010124043.1:0-40021 GCA_963574355.1 Loris lydekkerianus | reverse complement strand
CTGAGGTGGTAGGATTGCTTAAGGTTAGGAATCTGAGACCAGCCTGAGCAACATAATAAGATTGTGTTTCTAAAAAAAAAAAAAAAAAAAAAAAAAAAAAGAAAAAGAATCTCTTAATCTCTGAAGCATTTCTTCGGGTGTCCATGCTTCTAAAACTGAACTTCTACTCTCTGTCCCTCAAGTCCCACAGCTTGCTCCCAGAGTACCTATTAACTGGTCATTGTGCTTTTCTTGTCCACCATTCCCACCAGACTATTGCTCTTCCACAGAAAGGTAAATGAACAACCCATCTTTGCAGTCTTTGCATCTGTGCCAGGGCGCAGAAAACAAAAAACAATAAACAAAACTGTTGAATTAAGTGAGTAAATGTGTAATTTCAAAAATGAAGTTCAGGGCGGCACCTGTGGCTCAGGGAGTGGGGCGCCGGACCCAAATGCCAAGAGTGTTGGGTTCAAACCCGGCCCCAGCCAAACCGCAACAAAAAATTGCTGGGCGTTGTGGCGGGCGCCTGTGATCCCAGCTACTTGGGAGGCTGAGGCAAGATAATCGCCTAAGCCCAGAGTTAAAGGTTGCTGTGAGCTATGTGACACCACAGCACTCTACCAAGGGTGATAAAGTGAGACTCTGTCTCTGCAAAAAAAAAAAAATGAAGCACAAAAATCTGAAACATAGAAGATAGTAAATATGGGTTAAAAATATTGAAAGATGGCGCTTGGCGCCTGTGGCTCAAGCAGCTAAAGCGCCAGACATATACACCTGAGCTGGTAGGTTCGAATTCAGTCCGGGCCCACCAAACAACAATGATGGCTGCAACCAAAAAATAGCCGGGCACCTGTAGTCCCAGCTACTTGGGAGGCAGAGACAGGAGAATCACTTGAGCCAGGAGTTGAAGGTTGCTGTGAGTTGTTATGTCATAACACTCTACTCAGGGCGACAGCTTGAGGCTCTGTATCAAAAAAAAAAAAAAAAAAAGTGTAAGAGGTTCCTCTGACATTGACTTTGGGTACTTATTTACTTCTCACCTTGAACCACAAGAAGGTGAATAATCAAATAATGATAAACTATAAATGATACTAAAAGCAGGGTGAGGGAAATTATCAGACAAGAAATCAAAAACCAGAAAAAAAATAATTGAAAGATGGATAATTACCCCTTGTTAACTCAAAGTTCAGGCTATAAAGTTGGTAGGAAACAGACTGAAGGCAAGAGGAAATGAAAAGTCTGGTAATAAGAAGCCTTTCTGGAAAGTCCAGCATCCTCTATAACTGTGGTCCCCAACTCCCAGGCCATAGACAGGTACCAGTTAGAAACCAGGACTGTTAGAAACCAGGCCACACAGCAAGGAGGTGAGCAGAGAGCAGCAAGAGAAGCTTCATGTGTATTTACAGCCACTCTCCATGGCTGACATCACTGCCTGAACTCAGCCTATTAGATCAGCAGCAGCATTAGATTCTCATAGGAACATGAACTCTACTGTAAACTGCACATGTGAGGGATCTAGGTTGAGGATTCCTTATGCCAATCTAATGCCAGATGATCTGAGGTGGAACTCAGGTGGTGATGCTAGTGCTGGGGAAGCTGCAAATATAGACTATCATTAGCAGAGAGGTTGACTGCACAGAGTCCTTAATAAATCAATCACTTATAGACTCATATTAAAACCCCATCAGTGAGTGGCAAGTGACAATTAAGCTGCATTTAATGGTAGGCATTATAGATGCAACACTCAGGTGTCACTGTCTCCCATCACTCCCAGATGAGACCAAGCAAGTTGCAAGAAAACAAGCTCAGGGCTCCTCCTGATTCTGCATTATGGTTACTTGTCTAATTATTTCATTATAGACAATAAAACTTTCATAGTTCACCACCTCCCAACATTGACCACCTAATTGTTATACATTGGACATGTACCACTAGTCATATCAGTACAGTCGGCCTAGTTCTTAACGTTGACCACCTCTGTAGGTTGACTAGTTTGTTATAGTCCCATGGGTGGTAAGCTTACAGAGGTTCTACTGTATTATAACGTAATAGTAATAGAAATAAAGTGCACAAGCTGGGTGTTGTGGCGGGTACCTGTAGTCACAGCTACTCGGGAGTCTGCGGCAAAAGAATCAACTAAGTCCAAGAGTTAAAGGTTGCTGTGACGCCACGGCACTCTACCGAGGGCGACATCATAAACTCTGTCTCAAAAAAAAAAGAAAGAAAAGAAAAGAAAAAGAAAGAAAGAAAGAAAAGGTGAAAGGAAAGGGAAAAGAAATAAAGTGCACAATAAATGTAATGAGTTTCAATCATCCCGAAATCATCCCCCAACTCTGCCATCCATAGAACAATTGTCTTCCATGAAACCGGTTGCTGGTGCCAAAAAGATTGGGACCACTGCTCTAAAGGAAGTCCAGTTGCTTGGAATAGCGATGAAACAAGAAAGTTATTGGCAAGCTCAGATCCCCAAAGAGACGGGAAGCCTTTATGTCAGCATTCAGGGATAGCTTTTCAGGAATAAAGGAAAACTCCTACTCACCCAAATGGAAGCTGTGCGGACCCTGGTGGCCATCCTCACGGTCAGTTTTGTGAAGCTAGCAGGAGGTGGCAGGACGGTAGGGATGCTAGAAGTGAGAGCCGAGTGAAGGAAGCGGTCTCCCCGCAGTTCCCACCCCTACAGAGGGAGGGTCCGAGGCAACAGGGTGGCCTGCCCTTACCAGAGCTGACTCCTTCCCTGCTAACAGACATAGGGTTCTTCATCTCCACCCCCCACCAACACACGGGATCTGGTTAGGCAACCGCGCCGGAGCAGGAAAGAGTGAAACCAGATTAGTTCGGTATTGTCCGGTAACCTTCAAACTGGAGGAACTGTGCCTCTGGCACTTCCAACCACTGAATGGGCAGCAGGGGAGACTTCCTGCCTCCACCTGACGATCTGCAATCAGAAAGGTTAGCGCCACATCAGCTCCGTCCCCGCTGCTGACCCAGCGGCACCCGGCCCAGGTCTCTAGCGACAGCCCTCGGGCCAGACCAGTTCGGCCCCTGCAGACTTGGGTGACCCGATGATCGCAAAAAGTAACAAATGCCCCCGGCAAAACAACTCACAGCCCCAAGGCGCCTAATTATGGAGGCGATTAGGGACGCAACGGAATTGCGTGTCGAGGTCTGAAGGTGGAAAACTACAGCTCCCAGAAGGCTCTGCGAAGGGTTCCTTCTGCGGGAATCCGGATTCCCGCAGAAGTTCGCCGCAGGGCGACGGCAGTAAAGCTAGAACTGTCCAGGTTCAGTCTTTGGGCTCCGGCTCTTGTAGGCGTCAAATTATGTAGATAATTGGAATACTTGAGCACCAGAGCACAAAGGCGGGAGGGATGTAAATTGGGTTACAAGTGTCCTAGTCCTTGCTTTTACGAAATGGTAAAAGCCTTATTAATTTACACTTTAATAACACAAGGATAGGTAATACTGCCATTACATGTTAACATAAACATTTCAATGAAAATTAAACGTATTTTCCAAAAGAAACAAAAAAGGTTTAGTAAGGAGTGGCATTTTATTTTTTTCTTAATTTTTTTTTCTCTCTTTCTTTCTTTTTTTTTTTTTAGAGACAGAGTCTCACTTTATTGCCCACGGTAGAGTGCTGTGGGGTCACATCTCACAGCCACCTTCAGCTCTTGGGTTTAGGCAATTCTTTTGCCTCCGCCTCCCAAGTAGCTGGGACTACAGGCGCCCGACACAATGCCCGGCTACTTTTTTATTTACTTAAGACATTTATATTCTACATTTCCTAGGGCCACAACAAAGTACCACAGACGTGGTTACTGGAACAACATTAATATTTATATTTGGCCAGGGCGGGGTTCGAACCTGCCACTCTCGGTATATGGGGCCGGTGCCCTATTCACTGAGCCACAGGCGCTGCCCTAATTTTTTTTTTTTTTAATTATTTTTAATAGAAAATAGCTGGATTATGGCTGGGCACAGTGGTTCCCACCTGTAGTTCCAGCTATTCGCAGGACTGAAGCAGGAGGATCACTTGAACCCAGGAGTTTGAGGTTGCTGTGAACTACACTGATAACACAGCACTCTAGCCTGGGCAACAGAGTGAGACTCTGTCTCAAAAAAAGGAAAAAAGAAAGACATAGGTAGATTCTCATTATTTGCTTCTAGGTTCAATCTGTTGCATAGCTAGTTTGTGGAAGTATTTAAAAATAGTGCAAGTTAAACAAGGGTAATTTTTTTTACAGTGTACAATATGAGACCACATACATGAACTTTATCTCCACATAATAGCCTGAGTTATTGGGGATTAGGACAATAACATATTGGGGGGGGGGGACCACAATTTGTCCCATAATAGTTAGAGTGCTCCCAGCCACTCTTTGTTATTTTTATTCCTTGAGTCTTGCATCTATGTTTTAGGCTTTTAAGTTTAATGTAAAACTATTATAATAAATTGTCATATAAGTTAGGGATCTATCTCCATGGTGCAAGTGCTATCCTCTCCACTTTCTCTTTGCTGAAAGAACAAGCATATATGTTTAGGGGTTTTTTGGTGGGAGTGGGGGACAGAGTTTTAGTTTTCCCAGTAGAATGCTGTAATGTCACAGCTCACAGCAACCTCAAACTCTTGGGCTTAAGCAATTCTCTTGCCTCAGCCTCCCAAATAGCTGTGACTACAGGTGCCCGCCACAATGCCTGGCTATTTTTCTTTGTTGTAGTTGTCATTGTTGTTTAGTAGGCCCAGGCCGGGTTTGAACCCACCTGCCCCAGTGTATGTGGCCAGTGCCCTAACCACTGAGTTATGGCTGCCAAGCCAAGACCCTGTCTCTCAGGGAGGGTGATTGGTGGGATTACACCTACGGTGCATCTTACAAGAGTACATGTGAAACTTAGTAAATGTAGAATATAAATGTCTTAACACAATAACTAAGAAAGTGCCAGGAAGGCTATGTTAACCAGTGTGATGAAAGTATGTCAAATGGTCTATAAAACCAGTGTATGGTGTCAAAAAAAAAAAAAGCCCATCTCTCTTAAAAATAGAAAAACTAGTTGGGCCTTGTGGCAAGCACCTATAGTCCCAGCTACTTTAGAGTCTGAGGCAAGATTGCTTGAGCCCCAGAGTTTGAGATTGCTGTGAGTTATGACACCCTGGCTTTCTATCCAGGGCAACCAGGTGAGACTCTTGTCTCAAAAACAAAACAACAACAATTAAAAAAAAAAAAAAACCCAGCTCTGCACCATTGGCTCAAGTGGCTAAGGTGCCACCCATATACACCTGAGCTGGCAAGTTCAAACCCAGGCCTGCCAAACAACAATGACGGCTGCAACCAAAAAATAGCTGGGTGTTGTGGCAGGCGCCTGTAGTCCCAGCTACTTGGGAGGTGGAAGCAGGAGAATTGCTTGAGTCCACGAGTTGGAGGTTGCTGCAAGGTGCGATGCCATGGCTTCTACCCAGGGCAACAGCTTGAGGATCTGTCTCAATAATAACAATAATAATAACCCTCAAGTCCCCTATGAAACACTCATCTGGGCAAGGGAAATAAGAATATAGATAGATAAAAAGATGACAAGTACTATGAGAAAAATTAAAAGAACAGTCTAAAAGAGATTAGCAGAGCTCATAGGGTGACATAAGTTTTAAATAAAGTAGTATTTTCATTTCCTAGGACCACAACAAAGTACCACAGACGTGGTTACTTAAACAACAGAAATTCATTGTTTCACATTTCTAGGGGGTAGAAGTCCAAAATCAAGATGTCAGTAGGATCATTTCCTGATGAGGGCTGTGATTGTAAAGTTTAATGTAAAAGCCTATCCTAGGTCTCTTTTCTTGACTTGTAGAGGGTCATCATATGTCTATTCTTATTATCTTCCCTCTATATATATTTGCATACCCAAATTTCCTCTTATTTTTTTATACTCATTTATTTATTATAGATGGGATCTCACTCTGTCACCCAGGCTGGAGTGCAGTGGCATAATCATACCTACCTACAGCATTGATTGAACACCTGGTCTCAAGCAATCCTGATTCAGCCTCCCAAATATCTTAGACTACAGGTGCACACCACCATGCTGGGCTAAGGTTTGTTTGTTGTTTGTTTGTTTTGAGACAGAGTCTCACTTTGTCACCTTTGGTAGAGTGCCGTGGCATCACAGCTCATAGAAACCTCAAACTCTGAGGCTCAAGTGATCCTCTTGCCTCAGCCTGCTGAGTAGCTGGGACTAGAGGCACCTGCCACAAGGCCTAGCTATCTTTAGAGAAGAGGTCTCGGAGGTCTCTCTCTGGCTCAAGCTGTTCTCAAACTCATGAGCTCAGGTGATCCATCCACCTCAGCCTCCCAGAGTGCTAGGATTGCAGGTCTTAGCAATTACCTGGCCCATGCTGGACTAGCTCAGTGCCTGTAGCTCAAGTAATTAGGGCACCAGCCACATACACCAGGTTCAAATATAATCCCAGCCCACCAAACAACAATGGCAACTGCAACAAAAAAATAGCCAGGCATTGTGGTGGGCACCTGTAGTCCCAGCTACTTGGGAGGCTGAGGCAAGAGAATCGTTTAAGCCCAAGAGTTTGAGGTTGCTGTGACCTGTGATGCCATGGCACTCTAACCAGGGTGACAGCTTGAGACAAAGCTGTCAGAAAATTCTCAAAAAATTTTTTTTGAGAATTGCTGGATGTGGAGCAAGATGGTGGATCAGAATGATCATTCAGCTGAGCTCTCCTAGAACAACTGAGGAAAAAGAGAGATCCCAGCTGAGCTGGGATCCCCTAAGCTGTCCCTGGTGTGGGGACAGCTCAGGGAGCACAGTGAGGAGGTGGGGAGCTGGATACAGTGTAAGATCCAGAATGGTGGAAATCTGATGAATTAGGCAAGTGATTGTGACCAGCTGGGATTGGCTGACCCCCCTCCCTTCCCCCCCACACACACAGGTTTGGGATGAGAGGAAACCTTTCTGGAGTTTTCAGTTGTTGGGGGAAGCTGTGGGTTGAGTGGAAAGTTTGGAAAAGTGGGCAGACTCAAACAGCATACAGCAACCAGATTTGAATGCGGATAAAGTGGATTCACCATAGATGTGGCGGCTAAACAAGCAGTCATACTGAGAAGGTCTCAGTGGCCAGGAGGCTGCCTTTGTAAGAAGGTCTTGAGAAGGTCTCAGCAGGGGCCTAAACCACAGCCACGTTAATTCTGCCTCCTGGAATCAGAAATCCACTCTTGGGACAAGCTGAAGGACTCCTGCACCCCATGGGACCTGGAGTCAGGAGGTCACTGTGAGACCTACCCCTAAAGAATTATTATGAGCTTTAAGATCCCAACCCAGCAGGAGCTGAATGGTGAGGAAACAATCAGGTGGATGACCAAAGGCAACTAAATTTGGAATTAAGAACCATAGAGATTGCTGGCTGTGCTCTCCATCTCCTAAAAAAAAAAACACCCCATAGCTCCACCTGGTGTCCCAGTGACACACTGCAACATATTGTCATTAAAAGCAAGGACTTCTGTTTATTTGGCCAGGAGGAACTTTGGCTTTGCTCAGGTGGAGGCCACTTCAAGACCTAAGCTCTGACACGAGGTATTTGAAGCAAAGGAGGCAGTGAGAAGGTGAAAGGAAAACAAGGAGGTGAAGAATAAAGAACACATGAGGAGGGCGGTGCCTGTAGCTCAGCTGGTAGGACACCAGCCACATATGCCGAGGGTGGTGGGTTTGAACCCGGCCCCGGCCAAACTGCAACAACAACAACAAAAAAAAATAGCCAGGTGTTGTGGCAGGCGCCTATAATCCCAGCTACTTGGGAGGCCGAGGCAAGAGAATCACCTAAGCCCAGGAGTTGGAGGTTGCTGTGAGCTGTGTGACGCCACGGCACTCTACCAAGGGCAATAAAGTGAGACTCTGTCTCTACAAAAAAAAAAAAAAAGAAAGAAAGAAAAGAAAAGAACACATGAGGAAAAACCAATAGAAAAATTCTGGCAACATCGAAAACCAAAACAGAGGAATTCCCCCAAAGGACCATGAGGCAGCTACTGCAGAACACTCCACCTCTGTGGCTCTGTGGCTCAGTGAGTAGGGCGCCGGCCCCATATACCAAGGGTGGTGGGTTCAAATCCAGCCCCAGCCAAACTGCAACAAAAAAATAGCCAGGCACTGTGGCAGACTCCTGTAGTCCCAGCTACTTGGGAGGCTGAGGCAAAAGAATCGCCTAAATCCAGGCGTTGGAGGTTGCTGTGAGCTGTGATGAAATTGCCCTCTATCAAGGGTGATAAAGTGAGACTCTGTCTCTAAAAAATAAAATAACATAAAAAAAGAAAAAAGAAATAAAATATGGATGATAAAGACAATAAAAGAGGCTGGGCACAGTGGCTCATACCTATAATCCCAGCACTCTGGGAGGCCAAGGTAGGTGGATTCCTCCTACTCAGGAGTCAGAGACCAGCCTGAGTAAAAGCAAGACTCTGTTTCTACAAAAAATAGAATAACTGAGGCAAGAGGATCGCTTGAGTCTGAGTTGGAGGTTGCTGTGAGCTATGATGCTATGGCACTCTATCCAGGGTGACAGCTTGAGACTCTGTCTGAAAAAAAAAAGAAAGATAATAAAAGAAATGGACAAGAAAATGGAAAGATAGGGTGGCGTCTGTGGCTCAATGAGTGGGGCACCAGCCCCATATACCGAGGGTAGCAGGTTCAAACCCAGCCCCAGCCAAATTGCAACAACAACAACAAAAAAAAATAGCCGGGCGTTGTGGCAGGCACCTGTAGTCCCAGCTGCTCGGGAGGCTGAGGCAGGAGAATCACGTGAGCCCAAGAGCTGGAGGTTGCTGTGAGTCCTGTGATGTCATGGCACTCTACCGAGGGCGGTAAACTGAAACTCTGTCTCTACAAAAAAAAAAAAAAAAAGAAAGAAAGAAAGAAAGAAAGAAAGAAAGAAAGAAAATGGAAAGATAGAACCAAAAGTTGGGATGACAGATATGTAGACTATAGAAAGGATATGACAGAGCTTGAGGAAATGAAGGGGACAATCAGGGAATGGAAAGGTGCAGTAAAATATATCAAAAATAGATTAGATGATGGAGAAGAAAGAATCTCAGAGCATGAGGATAAAGTTTTCAAATTAATCTAGGTAGCTAAAGAAGCAGAAAGAAAAGATGTGTGGTGACTGTGGCTCAAAGGAGTAGGGCACCAGCCCCAGATTCCAGAGGTGGCAGTTTCAAAACCAGCCCCAGCCAAAAACTGTGAAGAGAGAGAGAGAGAGAGCGAGAGAGAGAGAGAAAGAGAGAGAAGAATAGATGTTTAGAGAACTACAAGACTCTCTGAAGTGTTCAAACATACAATAATAGGGATTCCTGACGGGGAAGAAGATTATCCCAAAGAAATGGAAGACCTACTGGAAACTATCATAAATGAAAACTGCCTGTTTTACTAAAGACCCAGATACACTCCTTTCAGATGGATATTGAACCCTAGGTCATCTAACAGAGCCTCAAACAGAGCCTCTCTAAGACACATTGTAATGAATCTGTCCAAAGTCAAGATGAAAGAAAAAATTCTACAAGTATCCAGAAGTAAGAGTCAACTGACCTACAGAAGCAGAGTGATTAAGATAACAGCAGACTTTTCAGCTGAAACCTTCCAAGCAAGAGGAGTATAGTCATCTACCTTTAACATTCATAAACAAAACAATTTTCAGCCCAGAATTCTGTATCCTGCTAAACTAAGGTTCAAAACTGATAGAGAAATAAAATCTTTGGTGGCTGAGGAAATTCACCACAACAAGACCAGCTCTATAGGAAATACTTAGACCTATCCTCAACACTGACCATCACAATGGACCACCAGAAAAGTAAACACCCAGAAGCTAAAGGTCAAAACATAGCTTCCACAATGGCATAATGGATAAAACTACACAACAGATTTTCACAAAACAAGATGACTAGAACTCCACTACATTTACCAATTTTCTCAATAAATGTCAATGGACTCAATTCACCATTGAAGAGGCACAGGCTGGCTGATTGGACAAAAAAGCACAAGCTATCCATATGCTGTCTCTAGGAGTCATACCTAGCCTTGAAGGACAAATTTAGACTCAGGGTTAAAGGACTGAAAACAGTATTTTAAGCAAATGGAAATCATAAGAAAAGAGGGGTTTGAAATCTTATTTTAAAATACAAGCAGATTTAAACTAACTAAAGTTAATAAAGACAAAGATAAACACTTTATACTTGTCAAGGGAATAATACAAGAAGAAGACGTTTCCATTTTAAATACTTATGCACTCTACTTAAATGCTCCCAGATTTATGAAACAGACCTTGAGGGGTCTTAGCAATATGATATCCCATAACACCATAACAGCCAGGGACTTTAACTGCCCTCTGACAGAAATAAACAGATCCTCCAAACAGAAACTAAACAAAGACACAAAGGACTTAAATTTGACCCAAGAACAAATGGGATTAATAGACATATATAGAACAACTATCCCAAAGCTAAAGAATATACATTTTTCTCGTCAGGCCATGGTACATACTCCAAAATCAACCACATCCTAGGATACAAATAAAACCTCAGCAAGATTAAAAGAATAAAAATTATACCTTGTGGGGCTGGGCATGGTGGCTCATTGCCATAATTCTAGCACTCTTGGAGGCTGAGGCATGTGGATTGCCTGAGTTCACAGGTTCAAGACCAGCCTGAGCCAGAGCAAGACCCCTGTCTCTAAAAATAGCTGGGCATTGTGGCAGGCATCGGGCTACTTGACAAGAGAATCACTTGAGTCCATGAGTTTGAGGTTGCTGTGAGCTATGATGCCAAAACACTCTACCAAGGGCAATAAAGTGAGAGTCTGTCTAAAAACAACAAAACAAAACAAAACAAAAAAAGAAAGAAAGAAAAGAAAAGAAAAAAAAGAAATTATACCTTGTATCTTCTCAGACAACAATAATAGAGGTGGAACTCAACTCCAACAAAAACGTTCAGTCTCACACAAAGACTTGGAAATTAAAAAACCTTATGCTGAATGATAGCTGGGCTCAGGAAGATATAAAAGAGGAAATCATTATGTTATGCTCCTCAAACGTAACAACAATGAAGACACAGGTTACCAAAACCTGTGGGATACAGAAAAAGCAGTCTTAAAAGGGAAATTTATTGCATTAGAAGCCTACATTCAAAAAACAGAAAGACAGCATGTCAATAAACTCATGAACCATCTTATGGAATTGAAAAAACAAAAACAATTGAATCCCAAACCCAGTAGAAGAAAAGAAATAAACAAAATTAAATCAGAGATTAATGAAATTGAAAAGAATCACTCAGAAAATTAACAAAACAAAAAGTTGGTTTTTCTTTCTGTTTCTTTTTTCTTTTTTTCTTTTCCTTTTTTTTTTTTTTTTTTTTGAGAAAGGGTCTTATTTTGTCACCCTCGGTAGAGTGCTGTGGCATCATAGCTCTCAGCAACCTCAAATTCTTGGGCTCAAGTGATTCTTTTGCCTCAGCCTCCCAAGTAGCTGGGGCTAAAGGGTCCCACCACAAAACCCAGCTTTTTTTTTTTTTTTTTTTTTTTTTTTTTTAAGAGAAGGTCTTTCTCTGACTTAGGCTGGTCTTGAACCCATAAGCTCAGGTAATTCACCCACCTCAGCCCCCCAAATGCCAGGATTACAGGCACGAGCCACCACACCTGAACAAAACGTTGGTTTTTCAAAAAAATAAATAAATTGATAAAACTTTGCCATTAACTAGAAACAGAAAAGTAAAATCTCTAATAACCTCAATCAGAAAGGATAAAAGGGAAATAACATCAGATGACACAGAGATACAAGAGATCATCTCTGAGTAATACAAGAAACTCTATGCCCAAATATTTGACAATGTGGAGAAAAAGGATTAATGTGATGCCTGGAATCACACCCTCTCCCTACAGTTAATCAAGATGAAATAGATCTCTTAAACAGACTGATTTCAAGAACTGAGATAGAAGAAACAATAAAAAATCTCCTAACAAAAAAATGCCCTGGTCCAGATGGCTTCACACCAGAATTCCATCAAACCTTCAAAGAAGAGCTTATACTCATACTGCAGAAATTCTTCCAAAAAAATCGAGAAGGAAGGAATCTTCCTCAATATGTTCTCATCACCCTGACACCAAAACAAGCAAAAGACCCAATGAAAAAGGACAATTTCAGGCAAATTACACTAAAGAATATAGATGCAAATATTCTCAATAAAATTCTAGCCAATTGATTGCAGCTACACATTAAAAAATCATTCATGGCCGGGCATGGTGGCTCACGCCTATAGTCCCAGCACTGTGGGAGGCTGAGGTGGGTGGATTGCCTGAGCTCAGAGGTTTAAGACCAGTATGACCAGCAGTGAGCCAGAGTAAGACCCCGTCTCTACTAACATCAAAAACAGCGGCACAGAGCATCTCCAGAGGAAGAAGAAAATGAACAACAACAACAACAAAAAAGAGTACTGGAACTGAAGAAAAATGAACAAGCAAGCTGAAATTTAAAAAAAAAAATCATTCATCATGATCAAGTAGGTTTCATCCTAGGGATGCAAGGCTGGTTTAACATATGCAAGTCCATAAATGTAATTCACCATATCATCAGAAGCAAAAACAAAGAGCATAAGATTCTCTCAATAGATGCAGAAAAAGCATTCAATAGAATTCAGCATCCTTTTCTAATTAGAACACTTAAGAATATAGCCATAGGTGGTACATTTTGTAAACTGATCAAAGCCATCTACGACAAACCCACAATAAATATTATACTGAGTGAAGCAAAACTCAACAATTTTCCACTTAGAAGTAGAACCAGACAAGGTTGTCCTCTACTGCCAATACTATTCAACACAGTGCTGGAAGTTCTAGCCAACACAATCAGGTAAGAAAAGGAAATAAAGGGCATCCAAATGAGTACAGAGGGGGTCAAATTCTCATTCTTTGCCAATGATACAATCTTATATTTAGAAAACCTCAAAGACTCAACCACAAGACTCCTGGAAGTGATAAAAAAATACAGGAATGTCTCAGGATATAAAATCAATGTCCACAAATCAGTAGCCTTTGTATATGCCAATAACAGCCAAGATAAGAAGCTAATCAAGGACACAATTCCCTTCACAGTAGCTTTGAAGAAAATGAAATACCTAGCAACATACCTAAAAAAAGAAGTGAAGGACCTTTGCAAAGAAAATTATGAAACCGTAAGAAAAGAAATAGCAGACGATATTAACAAATGGAACAACATACCGTGCTCCTGGCTAGGAAGAATCAACATTGTAAAAATGTCTGTACTTCCCAAAGCAATCTATAGATTCAATGCAATCCCCACTAAAATACCATCATCATACTTTCAAGATTTGAAAAAAATAATTATTCATTTTGTATGGAACCAAAAAAAACTCTGTATAGCCAAGGCAATTCTTAGTAATAAAAGCAAAGCTGGGGGTATCACCCTACCAGACTTTCAGCTATGATAGAAGGCCACAGTGATCAAAACAGCATGGTGCTGACACAAAAATAGAGACATAGCCATTTGGAACTGAATAGAAAACCTTGACATGAAACTAACATCTTACAGCCATTTGATCTTTGATAAACCAAACAATAACATACACTGGGGGAAAGATCCCCTATTCAATAAATGGTGTTGGGAGAACTGGATCACCACATGTAAAAGACTGAAACTGGACCCTCACCTCTCAACACTTACAAAAATTGATTCAAGATGGATAGAAGATTTAAATCTAAGGCATGAAACAATAATAGTTTTTGAAGAAAGTATAAGGTAAACACTTGAAGATATTGGCCGGGAAAAGATTTTATGAAGAAGACTTCTGTGGCAACTGCAACAACAAAAATAAACAAATGGGGTTTAAACAAACTGAAAATCTTCTGCACAGCCCAGAAAACAACAACCAAAGCAAACACACAACCTTCAGAATGGGAAAATATATTTACATATTACGAATTGGACAAAAGCTTGGTAAATAGGATCTACAGAGAACTCAAATTAATCCACCAAAAAAGACCCAACATTCCCACATATCACTGGGCAAGAGACATGAATAAAATCTTCTCTAAAGAAGACACACGAATGGCTAACGAACATATGATAAAATGTTCATTGTTCCTAATCATCAGAGAAATACCAATCAAAACTACCCTGAGATATCACCTAACCCCAGTGAGAATAGCCCACATCACAAAATGTCAAAGCAGCAGAGGCTGGCGTGGATATGGACAGAAGGGAGCACTTTTACACTGCTGGTGGGACTGCAAACTAATATTAATACAATCATTTTAGAAGCAAGTATGGAGAATCCTCAAAGAATTCAAATTAGACCTCCCATTTGATTCTGCAATCACATTACTAGGCATCTACCAAGAAAAAAAATAATCATTTTCTCATAAGGACATTTGCACTGGATTGTTCATCGCAGCTCAATTTACAATCACCAAAATGTGGAAACAGCCTAAATGCCCACCAGCCCAGGAAGGGATTAATAAGCTATGGTATATGTATACCATGGAATACTATTCAGCCACTAAAAAAGATGGAGGCTTTACATCTTTTGCATTAACCTGGATGAGGTGGAACACATTCTTTTTAGTAAAGCACCACAAGAATGGAGAAGCAAGAATCCAATGTACTCACTTCTAATGTGAAGGCAGTAGATGAGCTAATACAAGATAGGGTGGGTAGGGGAATGAGCAAATGGACAGGGGATCAAGGAAGGGAGATGGAAGGTCACAGTGTATTGAACACATCTTGGGGTTGGGACACAATTATAAGGGGGATTTTATTTGACAAATGCAATCAGTGTAACCTAATTCATTGTGCCCTCAAAGAATCCCAAACTATATATATATATATATATATATATTTTTTTTTTTTTTTTTTTGAGACAGGGTTCTTGCTGTATTCCCCAGGCTGGTCTGAAACTCCTGGCCTCAAGCAGTCCTTTCACCTCAGCATCCTGACTTGCTGAATTACAGATGTGAGTCAATGCACCCAGCTCATAAATTTCTCCTTTTAATAAAGACATTGGTCATATTGAATAGAGCTTACCCCAATAAACTCATATTAAGTTTACTACTTTTTAAAGACTCTTTCTCCAAATAATGTCATATTATCAGGTCCTGAGAATTAAGACTTCAACATATCAATTTTATAAGGACACAATTCAACCAGTAACAAGCAGATAAGGCAAAGCTCATTTATAATGTGGCACATCCCACACCTAATTTTTTGCCATACTGCTGTGTATTAAGGAAACTTTGTTACTAAAAACATTGGGGACCAGTCCCTCACCAGGATTGCGGGGTACCTGCTAAAGTGGAATCCACCAAATGTGGAAAATGAAGACACAAGACAGATAGTTTAAAGGTGGGTCCAGGAGTTCCCTATTAACCATGGTGGGATGCAATGGAGGCCATGTAAGCTTTGCCTACTCAGCTATAATTGAGTTCTCTCAAAGCCAATTTTAGGTGGGAGAGTCTATGAGCTAATGGAGAACTGAACCTTTAAAGATCAGCCTGTGGGCTATTTGGGTCATACATTAGCAATTGTATGAATACATACACTTTTTTCCATTATCTCCTCTTCCTTAATTGATAGTTAACTATACTTAGCCTGTGCATTCTTGAGAAACAAGGAACATAACCTTAAAGCAAATGGGATGTACCCACATCTGCTTGGTTGGTCTTGCTCTTCAGGCGTCCAAAGGGGCTGGTAGACCCCTTGTTCCCCTGTTGGGCAAACCAGCTGATGCCAATGCTCACAATGGAAACTGGGAGGGAAAGAAGTCCTTCCTCTTATCTTTCCCCAAGAGTTCCTCCCTTTGTTTGTATTAGTTTTGGTTCCACACACTGTTCCAGTGACTTTTGCAACAGCCACCCCTTTCCCAGGGTTTCTGTGATCCAGCCCCCTTCAGGACAAAAGCCTTATCCCTTTACTGGGAGAGCTATGGCCCCAGGCTAGATCAGATACTTGTAAGGCCTTGCCTTGTTGCACATGGACACAGCTTTTGCATTCCAAAGAATCTGGGCTATTTAACCTTTAAGCAAGCAAATTGCAATCTGTTTCCTTCCTCAAACCTGTTTTCTGAAAGAATTTGCACAGATTTTTTTATTAGTGAGCAAAGCTACTTTTATTAAAAAACAACTGAAATACTAAAGCTAAGCTGATATTTTTTTTTGTTCAGTTAAACTCCTAAGCTCTATTTTGGTCTTGGATGTTTTTTCCTTGGGGGACTCAGGGTCCCCAATCTCTAATTTCCCCACAAAAAAAAATCTAAAACTTAATTCTTTTTTGAGACAAAGTCTCAATCTGTTGCCCCTTGTAGAGTGTTTCTCTTTTTTTTTGTTTGTTTTGTTTTGTTTTTTCAGTGGTAAGATAGGACTTTTATTAGAAGTTAGAAAGGAATACAGAAGAAGTAAAAAAGCACCAAAGCTTCTGGAATTTCTTCTTCTATCATTTCTTCTAGGCCTAGTCTCCTGGTGATGAATTCCTTCAGCTTTTGCTTGTTTGAGAAAGGCTATATTGCTGGTTATAATATCCTTGACTGGGAGCTTTTTTAACACTTTGACTGTATCATCTCATTCACTTCCTGGCCTAAGATTTCTGCTAATAGTCTGATGGGTGTTCCCTTATAAATGACTAGATTTTTTTCTTGCTGTTTTTAGAATTCTTGTTGTCTTTGGCTTTTGACAGTTTTACTAGAATGTGCCATGGGCAAGATCTATTTGGCAATGCCTGAGCTTCCTATATCTGGATGGCTACATCTCTTGCTAGACTTGAGAAGTTTTCAGCTATTATTTCATTAAATAGGTTTTCTGTCCCTTTGGTTTTTTCTTCCTCCTGGGACACCAAAAATTCGTATATTTGGTCAATTTAAGGCCTCTCGTAAGTCATATAGGCTTTACTGTTGTAATTTTTTTTCTTTTTTTTTTGTACAACTGAGTTATTTCAAAAGACTTGTATTCAAGTTCTGCAATTCTTTTTTCTTCTTAATCTAGTTTATTGTCAAAGGTTTCAAATGTATTTTTTATTTTATCCAATAAATTATTCAGTTCTAGGATTTGTTTGGTCCTTTTTTATTATACCCATTTCTTTGGTAAATGTCTTACTCATATCCTAATTTGTTTTTCTGATTTCTTTGTATTATTTATCTGTGTTCTCTTGTATCTCACTCACTGAGCTGTATAAGTATCATTATTTGGGGTTTTTTTTTCCCCCCAAAGACTTCATAAATTTATCACTGGAATCTTTTTCTGAAGAATTATGTTGCTTTGAAGGTGTCACATTTCCTTACCTTTTTTCTTCTTTTTTTCCTTTTTTTTGCCACTCTGTTGCCCAGGATAGAGTGCCATGTCATACCTCACAGCAACCCAGCAACCTCAAACTCCTGGGCTCAAGTGATCCTCTTGCCTCAGCCTCCTGAGCAGCATCATGATGTCTGGCTAATTTTTCTATTTTTTTATTTTTTACTTTACTTATTTATTTATAATTAATTAATTCACTTATTTTAGTAGAGGTGGGCCTCACTTTTGCTTAGGCTAGTCTCAAACTCCAAGCTCAGGCAATCCACCCACCTCGGCCTCTCAGAGTGCTAGCATTACAAGCACGAGCCACCATGCCCAGCCCATTTCCTTGCTTTTTCATATCTCTTGTGTTTGTACATTGACATTGCACATCTGGTAAAACAGTCACTTACTTCCTGTAACTTTTGGAGTTTGCTTTTGGAGGGAAGGACTTTTTCCCAAAGATGATTTTATGGTGTTAGTTGAGTAGGACACTATGGCTTTGAGTCTGGGTGCAAGGAGTAGTATAATCTCTCTGAAAGTTCTTTGGCTATAAGTGTCAGTGATCTTTGTGATTTCTTCAGTGGCCTAGGGTGTAGTTGTTGTTGGAGGCCATAGTAAATTTTCGTTGGGGAAAGGGACACCAGGTGGGTCAATCCTTAGGCTTAAAGTGAACTAAGCTTGTCAATGGGGTTCTGATGATTTGGAGATACAGGGGCTATTGGGCCACAGGGCAGGATGCAGTCTGGTGCTGGCCTCTCATAAGGGAGCTATACTGTAACTGCTTAAGGCTAGGGATATGAGGATTCAGCATGTGCTCTCTTTAAGGAAATGCCTTTGCATAGTTACTCTCAGGGATTGCAAGGGTTAAGGGGCCTCATATGGCTAGGATTTCAGGAGACCATAGTAGCAATGTGAACCACAGGGGATCTCTCACTTACCCTTTTCTCACATTGCAAAGAAAATGTCTGGTCGAGTGAACTGCTTCACTTTTCTCTTGTGGATTCTAATGTTCTCTATCAGATGATCTATTTGCAGTGTGATTATCTACCCAATATTTTGACTCTTCTTTGTAGTTAAGTACCAGGTGCCTCTAGTCAGTTAGCCATCTTGAAGACCACCCTACAAACATAGTTTTTATATGCACTGGAAAACAAAAAGGAAAGCAAAAAACAAAAAATAGCAAGTGACATTTTTATTGTGATAATCACTTTATTTTTGTGGTCTAAAACTGACCCTGCAATATCTTCAAGATACTCCTGTACTCTATTCACATTTCCTCCTTTTTAACTTTCTTTTCCTCAGACTGACAATTCCACTAGTTCTATCTTCAAATAGGCTAATTCTTCCTTCTGTGTGCTCAGAAATACCATTCAAACCCCATAGTGAACTTTCATTGCAATTATTGTACTTCTCAGCTCCAGAATTTCTCTTCAGTTAATTTTTATAATTTCTGCCTCTTTATTGATACTGTCATTTGTTTTTGTAGTTTTCCTGATTTCTTTTAGTTCTGTATCCCTATTTTCCATTTACTCATTGAGCATACTTAAAGTTTTTCTGAAGTCTTTATCTAATTATTTTTTTCTTTTTTTGAAACAGAGTCTCACTCTGTCACCGTGGGTAGAATGCCTGGGAGTCATAACTCCTGGCGACCTCAAACTCCTGGGTTCAAGCAATCCTCTTGCCTCAGCCTCCCAAGTAGCTGGGACTATAGGTGCCAGCCAAAACACCTGGTTAGTTTTTCTATTTTTAGTAGGATCTCCTTCTTGCTCAGGTTGGTCTCAAACTCCTGAGCTCAGGTGATCCACCTTCCTCAGCCTTCCAAAGTGCTAATATTACAGGCATGAGCCACCACAACTGGCCTAATACTTGCAATGCCTGTATAGCATGGACTTATTCAAGGACAGTTATGACAAAAGTTTCTATTTTCCAAGCATGTATTACACAAGCATTTGCTAACACTTTTTGACTTAAAAACCTTGTAATCAATGTATTAAAAATTCATTACTTTTAAAAAATCATTTTATCACTTTGATGTAAGATGTACTTTCTATATCTGATATTTATAAATATGAAAGTAAATGTCAGTTACTATAATGAACAGTTAGTTTCACAATATTAATTATGAAAAATAAAGACCATGATTTGTGAACTGTGTGTCAGTGTATTTGTTCATATTTTGGTTTGGAGATCAGATTAATTTTTGAATATAGACTGGTATTTAACTATTAGGTAGGTGTACTGAAACAGATATTTGCATAAAATATATAGTGGCAATGTAAATTGGTAAATTGAGAGGGGCCAAATCAGCAATTTTTTTCAGTATTTAAACTTTCATATGACTAGCTCAATTTTTTTGTCATTCCCATAAATTTTTCTTTTTTTTTTAATTTTTAGACCGAGTCTCACTATGTCGCCCTTGGTAAAGTGCCATGGCATCACAGCTCACAGCAACCTCAAACTCTTGAGCTTAAGAAATTCTCTTGCCTCAGCCTCCCCTGTAGCTGGGATTACAGGCACCCGTCACAATGCCCAGCTATTTTTTGGTTGTAGTTGTCACTGTTGTTTGGCAGACCCAAGTTGGATTCAAACCTGCCAGCAACAGTGTATGCGGCTGGCGCCCTAGCCACTGAGCTACAGGCACCAAGCCCCATAAATTTAACTTTTATTTGCGAAAAATATACAAAATTATTTCCTTTCAAAAAATATTTAAACAAGCTCAAACCTACAGGACAGTTGCACATCCAATAACTTTTTTCCTGAACCATTCAAGTATGATGATAACCTTTCAAGCCTTAATATACCCTTTAAATAAGGCCATTCTCTTGTATCTTCACAAATCAGGAGATTAGGATGGAGCTATTATTACTATCTGATCTTCAACTTCATTGAAGTATCCCCCAAATAATTTCCTTTATGGTAATGGACCCAGCCCAGAATCATTGTCTTAGTCCATTTCTATTGCCATAAAGGACTTTAGTTGGCTCATGATTCTGTGGGTTGTGTAAGAAGCATGACACTCACATCTGCTTCTGATAAGGGCTCGGGCAGCTTCCATCCATGGTGGAAGGCAAAGGAAAGCCAATGTATGCAGAGATCATATGGTATGAAAGGAAGCAAGAGGGTGAGGAGGTACCAGCTCTTTTTAACAACTAGTTCTCACAGGAAGTAACAGAGAACTCATTTATCAGCCCCTTCAGGGAAAGCTTTAATCTCTCCATTAGGGATTCACTACTATGACCCAAATACCTCCCATTAAGCCCCACAACCAACATTGGGGCTTAAAATTCAGCATCTCATAAGATTTAGAGGGGTCAAACACTAAACAATAGCATGTATTTTATTTAGTTGTCATGTCTCTACAGCCTCCTTCAAATTGGAACAAGTCCTCAGCTTTGTGACTCATAACATTGACAATTTTAAAAACCACAGGCTAGGTATCTGCAGAATAACCCTCAATTTTTGTCTGATATTTACTCACAACTAAATCAGGTCATGCATCTATCTTTGGCAAGAATGCCATAGAAATTATGCTGATTAGGGGCTCCTGGGTTCCCTTGCTTTCTGTTTTCTGGCTGAAAACCAGAGTGCCTTGGCCATTCTGTGATCCAGCCAGCTGCATGGTTTTCCCAGCAGGCTTAAACCCAAACCAGAACCTTAAACATTCCTTACAGAAGCAATCTAGGTTGTTGCCCAAAACAAGGAAAAATTTAGCCCTGAGCTAAATTCCTTAAACCCTCCAGACCCCTGATCCCTTTGCCATAGACTTGCCTAGGTAGAACACCCTTTTTCTTTCACTGTCACAAGGATATGCTGCAGCACTCTGTATGTAAACTTCCCTAATACTTTATATACTTTGGACTAATCACCCTGGTTTTAGCATTTCTTTGGTATCTCAACCAGCCCTATCTTCGGATGGTTTGGAGCACTCACTTATATGGAATGTCATGGTCTTTGCTTTGAGAGCAACTTCAGCCTAGGGTTCCATGGTACAAAACAAGAGAGTTCTTTTCATTACATCCTATCAAGTGCAACATTATTTTGTCTCCTAAGGTTATTTTTAATTGCTGTAAAATACATGTAACAAAATTTACCATCTTAAATTTTTTTTTTTTTTTTTTTTTTGCAGTTTTTGGCCGGGGCTGGGTTTGAAACAGCCACCTCTGGCATATGGGGCTGGTGCCCTATTCCTTGAGCCACAGGTGCTGCCCACCATCTTAATTTTTAAGTGTACTGTTCAGTGGTATTACATACACTCCACACTGTCTTGGCTTGGCCACAGAAGAAATTCATGCACTTCCTCTTGCCTTTATTGTACAATTTCTTTGTTTTTTTCTGATTCCTTATCATATAAATTTAGATTATAAAAGGCAACTTCCCTCTGACAGTGAGAGAAGAGTCAAGAGTATAAATAGGGATTATAGGAGTATATGAGCTATAGGGAACATATAGTAAGTTGGCAACTGAACTCCTCGTGTTCTAGAAATAAATATGCTAGGATTTTCAGAAAATACAAATAATAATTGATTCATTCAGACAGTAATTTTATGCCCAGGGAGAGCTATACACACAGCATATAACCAATGTGTGCATAAAGCTTGGATGAATGTTAATACTTTCTGATTCTTCATGTGTCTACAGCATTGGTAATTGATGACCACAGCCTAGCTTAAAGTTCCCCAATGCTTTCTCATTATTATTCTCAACATAATGAAAGCCAAGACCTGTAGCTGAAAAAGTGTAGCCATTGGAGATCGAGTAATCTGGGTTTGAACCCCAGGTCCTCCACTTATTATACAACCTTGGACAAGTTACTATGAACTAATAAAACAGAAGGAAGCAGTGTATATTTATCCAAGTAGTGAAAATCAAATGATACATATAATTACATGCCACATGTGACTTGTTCAGTATAGTTTACTTTCTTCACTTTAGATTTTAATTTTCACTTAAGAGCTGTGTCATTTTCAAAGTAATTTGACCAAGTAATAATGACCAAGAGGCAATATAAACAGAGAGACAGAGGACATTATCTGAAGGAGGTCTGAGAGAATGAGTCTCTGGGGAGAATAAGAAACATTGCAGTAAATATTTATTTTTATATTAGAATAGCTAATTTTATAAGACACCTCCTACTATGTGCCAGGCAATATCTTATTTTATCTCTGCCACAAACTTGCTAGTTATTCTTCCAACAAGCCTGCACCATTTACAAGCTGTGTGAATCTAGGCAAGTAACTTAAAATTTCCAAACTCTAGTTCCTTGAACAATAGAATGGGTGATGACATCAATTTCTTCATCAGGTTTATAAAATTATTATATTACTTAATCATTAAAAGACTTAGTACACTGGCTACCTCACATTAAGCAGCCTATAAATGTACATAATTTACAAAAATCAGCAATTAAAATTACTACTACTACTACTACTAGCATTGACTTAAAGCCGCAGATTTTCTTTTTTCCTAGCAATCCCTGATTTTCTGGACATTTTTTTGTTGAGAAGGTCTCATTCTGTTTCCTGGGTTACAATGAAGTGATGTCATCATAACTCACAGCAGCCTCAAAATCCTGGGCTTAAGAGATCTTCCCACCTCAGCGTCCTGAGTAGCTGGAGCTACAAAAGCGTGACACCACACCCCACTATTTACATATTTTTGTAGAGACAGGGTCTCACTATTGTCCAGGTTGGTCTTGGACTATTTTTGCTTCAAGTGATCATCCCTCCTTGGCCTCCCAAAGTGCTGGGATTACAGGTATAAGCCACTTGCACGCAGCCCTGAGCATTTAAAAAAAGTCAACTTTATTGAGATAAAAATTTACATACATCAAAGTGAATCCATTAATAGTGTAGCTTGATGCATCTGACAAATAAATAGTCATGGGACCATCACCACAATCAAGATACAGATCACCCCCATGGTTCCCTGATGGTCTCTTTACATTTAAATACTCTCCCACCCCCGGCCAACCATTAATTTATCTTTATAGGTTCTGAAGTCTATCATGTTTTATTTATGTATTTTTGTCATCATTCTAACACCACATAGTCCATATAAGCGTAGTTCTATAGAAATCTTTGAAATTAGGTAATATAAGTCCTTCAACTGTTTTAAGTATTTTGCCTTGATTAGTCTAGGTCCTTTGGATTTTCATATACGTTTTTGATTAGTCTGTTAATTTCCAAAGAAACACCTCTGAATCTGAAGATTAATTTTGGAAGAACTGCCATCTTAACAATAGTGAGTTTTCCCAACCATGGCCATAAAATAGTTCTCCTTTTATTATGTGGCTATTATGTATTCTTTATTATGTGTTCTTAAATTTCTTTCAACAGTGTTCTTTAGTTTTCACTGTATAGATCTTATACATTATTAAATTTTCTTTTTTATTTATTTTGGCTTTCATTTTCAGCTGGCTTTCACTTCTTAGTTCGAATATTTTTTATTTTTTTCTGTTCTTCTTTTAGCGACTGATTCTCTTGCTCTTTGCCTCCCAAGTAGCTGGGATTACAGGCACCCGCCACAACGCCCAGCTTTTTTTTTTTTTTTTTTTTTTGGTAGACATGGGGTTTCACTCTGGCTCACTCCTACTCATGTTGGTCTCGAACCTCCGAGCTCAGGAAATCCACCCACCTCAGCCTCCCACAGCGCTGGGACTACAGGCATGAGCTACCATGCCTTGCCACATTATTAAATTTTCATAAATATTTCACATTCTTGCATCATTGTACATGTAACTGTATTTCTGAATTCACTTCCCATTCACTGCTAGTACACAGACATGAAACTGAATTTTGTGTATTAATCTTGTGTCCTATGACCTTGCTAAATTCCCTTAATAAGATTCCAGTGGCTTATTTATAGATATGACCTTTTGAGTAGGAAAAATGATTCTACCACTGAAGACACTGTTTTCCTGAAACTAAAAGTAACATATATTCTTTGAAAATTTTGGCAAAAATTATAAAATACAAAAAATTGAAAAGCAAACACCAATTTTCCCAATGTGTACATTGAATGCTTCTTAATCTTTTGAAAAATTTCCTTATACTTTTCAGCAACATTCATTTGTTTTTTACAATGTGATTATTTATATGTTTGAGCTTACTTTATATTGAAAATTATTTATCATGCTTTTTTTGTAAGACATAATAGCATCAATGATTTTCTTCGCACCAAATATGCACTTAATTTTAATGTCTGTATAACATTCCATCACAGAGCTACGCTACAAACAACTATTATATTATTGTACATTTTTACTTTGCAAATTGTGCATTAAAAGCAATGTTTCTATGATTATCCACAGATGTATATGACTCTAAACATTACGGGTTAGGTTCTTAGGGTATTAACAGTAATATTAATAAATCACACATATAACACCTACTATGTATGTATGCTTCATACATATCATCTAACTTAATCCACACCACCACCCTGTGAGGTAGATACTGCTACCATCATTATACAATTGAGGAAGGTGAGACACAGGTTATCTGCAATTTTGAGAGGGCCAGTTAAGGAGCTATTCTACTCTCATAAAGAACCACTACTATAATGGAAACCATTTCTACAGGCATCTTACATATTTGCCCGCTGTATAAGCACCAAGAGGAGCAGCAGGAAATGAATGAGAAAGCCAAGACCTAGTTCTGGGTTCATGATACCTGAGCTGACTCACATTACCTCAGTTGTACTATAATGAGTACAAGTTAGATCCTCTCATGATTCTTGTAGTTCTCAAGTCCCACACTTCTAGTAATCCTTTCTGAGAGACATCAAGATCTCTGTCCACTTGGTCACAACAACATTCATTTATCATTCAACAATCAATCATTGAGCATCTAATATATACGCTCAGTCTCTACACACATAAAATTTATAGAATAAAATAGAAAATTAAAATAGATTCTCTTTCTGAATCTTTTTAGGATTATGGACTTACCAAAGATCTAGAAAGGAGAACCTTTGTACAAACAAAACAGATCTGCATATGATATTAAAAGTTGTTTGCTGACCCTCAGATATGAATTCATATATCCACTATTTGTCAACGATTTTTCTTAGATTGGTAAATTCTGATTTAGGAAGAAAAGAAAAATATGTATGATTGGAAGATAAGTGAGAACTCAATGAGTTCTTATAATCATATAGATTTAAATTAAATAAAATACACAGTAGGTGGGGCAATAACAATATTGGTAATAATTACAGAGGGCTTAAATATATATCAGACATTATTTATGTTTACTCATTTAATACCACAATCCTATGAGGTATTATACTATTATTGTCTCTAATTTATAGAGGAGGCTATCTATAAGTTAAGCACAGAGAAGCTATATGCCTAAGATCATTTAGCATTTAGTGAGATTGCAACTTGGGTAGTTTAACTCAAGTCTATGTTATTAACCATTAAGTTTTCTTTATAAAAATAGAAGACTACCTTCAGAAAGACAGTGTTTTGTGGGCACTGTTTTATTAGTCTCATGAGAACACTTGGTCTGAATATTCTCTTGATATCTGCTCCCACTAAAATAGAGGACCTGCCCCCATGTATCGAAGTTTCTCTAGGTTCCAACATCCAGAGAATTACTGTGTTTTTAAATTCTCAGGAGCATTTATCACCACATCTCAAGGAATACAACTCCAAACTCAAGGAATGTGACCCCAAACAACTTAGAAATAATAGCAAACTTTGCTAGCAATTCGTTCTCAACCTTCCTTGATGGTAAAATAGAGAAATTAGATATCCTTTATTAATATTTAGAAATGTCTTAAAATAATTATTACAGCAACACTGAATAGATTATGAAACTCACTCATAATCTCACTATCTAACAAATTAAATCTGCTTATTTATCCATACTTTCAATTCTTGCCCACGTGCAAACATATTTAAAAATGGGTATTACATGTAAATGTATTGTTCTTTAATTTCATTACATTATAAGCATTTTCCTTGCTGTTAACCCCAATGTGGTTCATACCAGACACATAAAACATTCTAAACACTACTAAGTGTCCCAGAGGAGAGGTACAACCAGGTAAACTATGATGTACTAATTCACTAGAATATCATTTTCTATCACTTTCCCTATAGTAGCATACTCATTTACCTTTTTGAAGTAATGAAACTGAATTCTCTCTCAACAACTCACCTATTAAATGTTTCCTTTTCAGATTCTAGCATTTAAAACTTGGTCAAGAATGATGATAGGCCAATTACTTTTGTATAAATTTATGGAAGACAATCTGATTCATCCATTATTAAAATAAAATTTGTGAGTTTTTTTAACCCCTTCATGATGAATTCTCCAGTATGCAATGTGATAGTAACAAGACTGAAAGCAGTTCCACATAGATTCAGACTGTACAGCTTATCTCCAGGAGTTCTCCAATCCGAAGTAAATTTATTGCTCTTTGTGATGAATTTTCCATATTTATTACACTAGTAAGTGTTTTCTCTAATATGACTTGTCTGGTATCTAATAAGGTTAGAGCTATTAACAAGTGCTGTCCCACACTGATTACATGTTAAGAACTGCTCTCCAGTGTGAGCTATCTGATGGACTATCAATGGAGAGCTCTGGCTGAAAATAATGTCACATTGATTACATTTATAGGCCTCTTCTCCAATATGAATTCTCTGATGCTTAATGAGGTCATTTTTACGGATGAAGGCTTTCCCACACTGGCAACATTCATATGGTTTCTCTCCAGTATGTATTCTCTGGTGCACAATAAGGGCAGAACTCTGGCTGAAGGATTTTCCACAATCATGACACTCAAATGGTTTCTCTCCAGTGTGGGTTCTTTGATGTGAGTAAAGGTGAGAGCTCCGACTAAAGCATTTTCCACAATCTTTACACTCAAAAGGTTTCAGTCCAGTGTGAATTCTATGATGCACAACAAGGTGAGATTTTTGGCTATAAGACTTCCCACATTCATTACATTCATAGGGCCTCACTCTAACATGAGTTCTCTGATGCAGAATGAGATGTGTGCTCTGCCTGAAAGATTTCCTACATTCAGGACACTCATAAGGCTTCTCTCCAGTATGAGTTCGCTGGTGTCTAATAAGCCTGGAACTATGAACAAAAGATTTCCCACACTGATTGCATGTGTACAGTTTGTCTCCTGTATGAGTTCTCTGATGGGTAACAAGATGAGAAAACCAGCTGAAGGATTTTCCACATTCTTTACATTCATAGGGCTCCTCACCAGTATGAGTCTTCTGATGTCCAATGAGGTGAGAACTCCGGCTAAAAGATTTTCCACATTCTTTACATTCATAGGGTTTCTCTCCAGTATGAATAAGCTGGTGCCTAGTAAGATTAGAACGCCAGCTGAAAAATTTTCCACATTCCTTACATTCATAGGGCTTCTCTCTGTGTATGCCCTTTGATATACCAAGGGACGTACCATGAGTAAGAGAGTTGTCATTATCAGGGCAGCTATAGGATTTATTTCCCATGTGAGTTCTTGAATATTGAATAAGGTGAATGTTCTGACAGAAGGTTTGACCACATTCATCACTGTTGTTTGCACAGCTTTCTTGATGATCACTCAGAATTAAATTATGTTTTAAACTTTTAGTATGTGAGCCACGTTTATGGAAATACTCTCTCAGTACTAGCTGAGCAGGAAGAAGACAATTCCCCCCATATTTGCCACTTCCACAGATTCTCTCCTGAGGAAGTAATTTCTTTTGGGTGAATGCCACTTGCCTCAAATGTCTCTCTTGGTTTTCCTGATACTTGTCCAACTGGTCTTCACATTTCCAGACTTCTTCTAATGATAAATACCAGAGATCATTCTTTGCTATTACTTCCTTTTTAACGTCATAGAATTGCTTATCTTTAGAAATGCTCTTACTAGAAACTGATGATTTAATCTCAATTGTAGTCTCCAAATCTGAAAGAAATAAAACTATGCACAATTAAAGAAAGTATTAAAGTAAAAATGGTGGGATGAATGAAGAGACAAAGGATGTGAGACATGTATAGAATTACTTTCATATATGGTTTAATAACCCTGATAAAGAATGAGAAAAGATAAGTCTAGAGTAGTAAACAGTAAAGGTACTGGGCTCTTCAGTACTCAAAAAAAGCAAGAAGAGTAAGCAGGAGCACAGGACTGAACATAATGCAGGATCAGAGTATCCAATGTTAGGCAGTAAAAAAAAGTCCTACAGAAAAGAGTACACATCCACTTTCTACTATTATTAATAATTATATATAATATATATTATTAATAATATATATTATTATATTATATTATAATTATATAATATATTATAATATAATTATAATTATATAATATATTATAATATATTATATTAATAATATATAATATATATTAATAATGTATATTATTAATAATATATATATATAGTAATATCTATTACTATAATATTAACAATGTAAGTTCCTAACCTGTCTGTTAATTGCCAGGCCTCCCCCTGCCACATATTCTTCACATGACTCCCAATCAAATATTCTGAAATCATGAATATCCATCCATATGTTAGATAATGCTTTTTTTTTTTTTTTTTTTTTTTAGATTAAGTCTCAAGCTGTTGCCCGGGGTAGATTGCCATGGCATCATAGCTCACAGAAACCTCCAACTCCTGGGCTTAAGCGATTCTCCTGCCTCTGCCTCGCAAGTAGCTGGGACTACAGGCACCTGCCACAATGCCTGGCTATTTTTTGGTTGCAGCCATCATTGTTGTTTAGCGGGCCAGGGCTGGATTCAAACTCGCCAGCTCAGGTGTATGTGGCTGGCGACTTAGCCGCTTGAGCCACAGGCACTGAGCCTAGACAATGCCTTTCATCTACATCAGCCAAGCACTAAAGAACAATGCCCAAATGACTGAGACAGCAGAACTCTCAGAAAGCCTACATAATAAGATGGAAGAACAGCTGCACTGAAGTTACTCAGATACAGAGTCTAGTCTAAGCTTTATGCCACTAAATGGAAAATTTAGAAAAGTTGTTAAATTTTTAAAAACTTGTTTTACTTATCTGAAATCCAAAGATGATAGTCTTTGTTGCATAAGATTATCATAGGTATTATATGAAGTATAAGTACAATGTACTCTCAGGCATATGTACGATCAAAGCAGTACTACTTATAATAATAATTATTCCCATTTTCTATTTTGATTCCTTTATTCTGAGACATCAAGACTTAACAACTAAAAGGACCAATACCACAGGTATCAAGTTAAAACCTGGAACCTTACCAATACTATCTTGAACTTTCTCCCTATCTTCTACCTATATATAATTGCAAATTATTTTCCTAGCTTAAGAGGTACATGTAATTCTGAATGTCTTTCAGATTTGAGATAGATGTTTGCCTTGAACATAAATACACTATTTACATAATACCACTTCTTCTTACATAAGTGGGGTGATATTACATTACTACTCTGCATTACAGGTTGAAGTGTGTCCCCCAAAGAAGATATATCGAAATCCAAAACCCTAGTATTTCAGAATGTGACCTAACTGAAAACAGGGCCACTGCAGATGTAATTAATTAAGGCAGGGTAGTGCCAGAGTAAGTGGGCCCCTAAATCAATATGACAGCTTTGTTTAAAAAAGTAGAACAGGGCAGTGCCTGTGGCTCAGTGAGTAGGGCGCCGGCCCCATATACCGAGGGTGATGGGTTTGGACCCAGCCCCAGCCAAAAACAACTGGGCGCTGTGGCGAGCGCCTGTAGTCCCAGCTACTCAGGAGGCTGAGGCAAAAGAATTGGCTAAGCCCAACAGCTGGAGGTTGCTGTGAATTGTGACACCATGGTACTCTACCAAGGACTATAAAAAAAAAAAAGTAGAACAAACAGACAGAAGAAGACATGTGAAGATGGAGACCAAGACTGGAGTGATGTTTCCATAAGCCAATGAACATCTGGGGTTATCAGCAGCTGAAAGAGGCAAGGAAAGATCCTCTACTAAATGCTTGGTTGACCCCATTAACACCTTCATTTTGAACATTAAGCCTCCAAAACTATGACACAATACACTTCTGTTGTTTTGAGCCATCCAATTTTCGGTACTTTGCTATGTTAGTTCTCTCTAACGAATACACCTGGTAAATAATCCCTATGCCAAGCAAAGTCCATGACTTCTCTATAAAATCTCACCACCACTCGTCCTGATTTTCATTCACAATTTTGTTAGTTCCATAGTTCTTTCCCAAATTTGATGACTTTTAATAGAAAACATACCATCCTTTCACCACTCCCACTCACCCAGAGCGTCAAAAAATCCTATGGAGGTTTTCAAACTACAAATGACAAGTCAAAGATTCCAAGATGAAAATGTGTTGCAGGGAGAGGCTGAGCACTAATGGAGAATAACATGGAGAGGGGTGTTTGAGCACAAAAATAGGGTACTTTTTTTTTTTTTGAGACAGAGTAGACTGTTGCCCTGGGTAGAGTGCTGTGGCATCATAGCTCACAGCAACCTCAATCTGTGGGGCTTAAGTAATCCCCTTGCCTCAGCCTCCCAAGTATCTGGGACTACCAGCACTCCCCACAACACCTAGCTGATTTTAGTAGAGACAGGGTCTCGCTCTTTCTCAGGCTAGTCTCCAACTCCTAAGCTCAAGCAATCCCCCTACTTTGGCCTCCCAGAGTGCTCAGGCTGGTCTCAAACTCCTGGCCTCAAGCAATCCTTGAGTGCTCAAGCTAGTCTCAAACACCTGGCCTCAAGCAATCTCTCTGCTGCAGCCTCCCAAAATGCTAGGTCATATTCCTTTTGACAGTAAATTTTCAATAAAACCCTAAACTGCTGGGATCTAGTCAACGAGTCTGTTATTTTGGAATATTTGTCAACATACATACAGGAAATCCTCCTGAATGGATGAACACATAAAAAAAAAAGAATGCAAATAAAATAAAAGAATCTTTCCTCCCATATTTCTAAAGCAATTAACTGATCAAGCGTTTTATATTTAAAAAAATTTTTTTAGGCTTGGCACCCATAGCACAGTGGTTATGGCACCAGCCACATGCACCGAGGCTGGAGGGTTTGAGCCCAGCCCCAGGCCAGCTAACCAACAATGACAACTGCAACAAGAAAATAACTGGGCATTGTGGCAGGCACCTGTAGTCCCAGCTACTTGGGAAGCTGAGGCAAGAGAATCACTTAAGCTCAAGAGTTTGAGGTTGATGTGAGCTGTGACACCACGGTACACTACCCAGGGCAACATAGTGAGACTCTGTCTTAAAAAAAAAAAAATTTATTTTTAGACAGTACCTCACTCTGTCAACCACCCTGGAGTGCAGTGGCATCATCATCTCGCTCACTGCAGCCTTGAATGACTGAGATCAAATGATCCTCCATCCTCAGCCTCCGGAGCAGTAGGCTATAGGCAAAGGCCATGGTACCCAGCTGATAAAGTTCTTAACAATGTACTGAAAGAACTGATTTGAGACAGGATTTTTAAACAATCAACCACAAGTCAAATGCAAAAAAAGTTTATAATAGGTTTGGCACCTGTAGGACAGAGGTTACAGGGCCAGCCACATGCACCAAGGCTAGCGGGTTCGAGCCCCAACCCAGGCCAACTAAACAACAATGACAAATGTAACAAGAAATAGCCAGGGCAGCGCCTGTGGCTCAAAGGAGTAGGGTGCCAGCCCCATATGCCAGAGGTGGCAGGTTCAAACCCAGCCCAGACAAAAACTGCAAAAAAAAAAAAAGAAAAAAAAAAAAAAAAAGAAAGAATGAAATAGCGGGGCATTGTGGCAGGCACCTGTAGTCCCAGCTACTTGGGAGGCTGAGGCAAGAGAATCACTTAAGCCCAAGAATTTGAGGTTGCTATGAGCTGTGACGCCATGACACTCTACCCAGGGCAACATACTGAGACTCTGTCTAAAAAAAAAAAAAAAAAATTTATAGTAATATTTCAAAGTAGGGATTTAAATTAAGTTGAAGCTCCGAAAAAGAAGAGACCTGTACTTCATGAGAAGCCTTAAAAGGCTATACAGAGAAAGAACATGAAGCTAATCATACATGATAAGTAAGGCTCAGAGAGATTTTATTTATATCACACTTCAAGCCTGAGATGCACCAAAATGTTGATATAATATATATAAGTTAGGTATCAGAGAAAGAAATAGAAAAGATGTGGGTCATTCTGATGCGACTGGATTGCACTGAGCTTGAGAAGCTACATGTCCCTCGTGAGAACACATGGTGCTCTTCAGTTGTCCTGCACAATGAGAAGTTGTAATATCTAAGATGGCTGAGGAGAAGGCAGTCAGAGAATTGAACTTAGAAATAAAGGTCAAGGAAGAAGTCAGAGAATAAATGAGGGGGAAGGTGAAAAACAACTTGCTAATTTTTAACCTAGAAGGTACAGATATACACAGGGAAGGTGGGAAAAGGAATTATGCTTTGAAGCTGCATGATGATTTTCATTTTAGAGGTACTAATAAAATGAAATAGGAATAAAGTCAAAGAACATTTAAACTAGAGTACAGTTGGAAAAAAAAGTGTTTTTGAGAGCAGCAATTCTAGAAAGGAAGAAGAACATTAAGGCAGCAGTTTTCTAACTGGCAGAAAACACACCGTTAGGTCAGAAGGACATGGTCAAACTCCACTGCAAAGAGTTTATGGAGAGAAGAACTGAATTATGGAAAAGGGCCACATGAAAAGAAAAAGAGAAGCAAAGATGCAAGACACGACTCTGTGGAAAGTGAGAACATGGGAATAGTGGAGTTAGTGGTAATAGTCAGGAAAGCAACATGAGCAAGGGCTGGAGCCAAGCATGTCTACAGAAAGATGAAGTAGTAAGATATCTTTGTGCCTGAATGCGATGAAAGCATGACAAGAACGTATAAAGGAGACTGGCAGTGGATAAACTAGAGGTAGATAAACTCAATCGCCTTCTCAGAAACAAAGATCTGTAAGGAGGATCAATTACATCATCTCCAGAAGCACTAGCCCCACAAAGCTCATCTGGGTTACTACTTGTCATGATCTTTGTCTGGTCCTCACCTGGATGGGTCTCTTGGTGAATCCCTCTCTCCACCAGCAAAGGCTCTTCCCCTTTCTCCAATTGGAGGATCACATCTGGCTTAGGAAGCTGATGTCCTGTTCACAGTGAAAGACAAGGAAGTGGGTAAGCGTGAGTGAAGCTCCAAGGTAGACACAAAGCAGCATCTCAGAGTTGACCCAACCCCCAAGCCCCTTCTAAGAACTATTAATAGAAGAGTTGACAGTGTGAGGAAGCAGAGGCAGTAAAAGAAATATGCATTTTTTAAAAATTCCAAGTTTTCCACAAAAGCAGGAGTATAACAACCCTGTTCTATATCCCAAAGAAAATAGATGCCTGAACCCCAAGCCCATGCTTTGACATATGCTTCAAGGTCTCTGTACCTGTTGATCAATGAGGTGATCAAAATGAATGAACTAAAACCACCATAATTAGTATATCTTCAAAAACAGAGTTAGTCTTACCCAAAGAAAGGAGGTTCTTATAGTTTTCCAACATTACATCTTTGTACATGATCTGCTGAGTGGTGTCTAGCAGCTTCCACTCCTCTCTGGTGAAGTCCACAAGTACATCCTCAAAAGTCACCAGTGTCTGCAACATTAAACACATTTGCATTAGCCAAATGTATATTTCAGCTCTCCCTTTCATGATTCCTAACAGGAAGAAAAATTCAGCTTATAGCACTGGAGTAGGAAAAGAGGACACACCAAAATTTATTCTAGGAGTAGTATTTATTTTGAGATTCCAGTCAAGTCCTAAAATGAATGGCTTTTAGTTACCCACTGTCTGACAACAATTCCATATTGTGCTTTAAGATAAGAAAGTGTCAGAAGCACTTTTATTTAAATCAAGTTTGTTTGAAACAGCTATAGCAGGGAGAATCATACACCAAAAGTTAACCCAGGTTTATAATATATGAAATAAAGAACTTAATTCAAGGCAGAAAATGAAGTGGGAAGAAGTACTGAGTTCAAATATATCTTTATGCATAAGAGACCATCCTGACCATGTTTTGCAACTTAAAATAATTACCCCAAAACACTTTTCCTAAACACTGGGGATATTAATAAAAAGAAGAAACCAGGGAATTATATTTCAGTAGTAGCAAAACAATTTGACAAAGAACAAGAGACACATATTAAAGGCCTTTTTAGCCACATCAAAAAGAAGAAGTGTTAATTATATTATTTTAAAACCTATTTGAGTGACTCAAAGACCATGAAGTCAGAAGATCATGGAAAGCTAGGCATGGTGGCCTAAAGTCCTACCAAGTAGAAAAACTGAGATGAGATGATTGGTTAAGCCCAGAAGTTTGAGACTGGCCTGGGAAATATAGTGATATCGAAACTTCATCTGCTAAAAAAAAAAAAAAAAAAAAAGATGACATTGGAATAATAATGTTTGCTTGTATTTAAATGCTAGAAGAACTGTTAAGCTAGAATTTCTGTATCCAGTGAAAATCTTTCAGAAATGATGCAAAATAAAGACATTCTCAAATAAAATAAAACCAACAGAATTTGTTGCCAGAAGATCTACTCAAAAAGAAGTGCTAAAGGACGTTCTTTGGGCAGAAGGGAAATAATACCAGAGAGAAACTTGAAATCTCAGGAATTAAGGATGAATTAACAAAAACAATAGATATCTGGATAAATATGATATATTACTTTTCTTCTCCTAAACTCTTCAAAAATATATAGAACAGGTGGGATGTGGTGGGTCCAAAAACTGGAAGGTCAACGCAGGAGGATCATTTGAGACCAGGAGTTTAAGACTAGCCTGGACAATACAGTGGAACTAGGCCTACTCTACCGATATGTATGTGTGCTGCATGTCTGGTCTATGAAACCTAGGTCAACTTAAGGATGTGGTCAATGAAGAGAGGTGGTCAACTATGGAAGTTCTACTGTGTATGTATATATACAACTAAAATACAAAATGAAAAAATTAAAGGGACCCATTTGTTGTAAGGCTTCTAGATTTTACCTGAAGTGATAAAAATTAACTCATAAGTACACTATAAAAGATTAGGCATTACATTCAAATCCATATAGCAACCATTGAAAAAACAGAAAAATGTATAACTAAAAAGTCAAGATACAAATTAAAATGAAACTATTATTCATTATTGTTAATAATTAATAAATATTTAAATAATCCAAATGAAGGCAGTAAAGAGGAAAGCTATATAGAAAACATGTAATAAAAAACACTTACATGCAATTGTATCAAAAATACATTAAAAATCAGCTCAGCGCCTGTAGCACAGTGGTTACAGCACCAGCCACATACACCAAAGCTGGCAGGTTCAAACCCAGCCCAGGCTAGCTAAAAAAAAAAAAAAAACAATGACAACTGCAACAAAAAAAATAGCCAGATGCTGTGGCAGGCACCTGTAGTCCCAGCTAATCGGGAGGCTGAGGCAAGAGAATCACTTAAGCCCACGAGTTGGAGGTTGCAGTGAGCTGTGATGCCACAGCAGTCTACCAAGGGCGACATAGTGAGACTCTGTCAAAAAAAAAAGGGGGGAGGGCGGTGCCCATAGCTCACTGAGTAGAGTGCTGGCCACATACACCCAGGCTGGCGTGTTCGAACCCAGTCCAGGCCAGCTAAAACAACAGTGACAACTGCAACAAAAATAGCCAGCACCTGTGGCTCAGTGGGTAGGGCACCGGCCCCATACACAGAGGGTGGTGGGGCCCGGCCCCGGCCAAACTGCAATAAAAAATAGCCAGGCGTTGTGGTGGGCACCTGTGGTCCCAACTACTCGGGAATCTGAGGCAAAAGAATCAAGTCCCAGCTACTAGGGGAGGCTGAGGCAAGAGAATCAACCTAAGCCTAAGAACTGGAGGTTGCTGGGAGCTGTGACGCCATAGCACTCTACCCAGGGCACAGAGTGAGATTCTGAGAGATTCTGTCTGAATGAAGGAAGGAAGGAAGGAAATTTCTTTAGAGATAGAGTCTCTCTTTCATCCAGGCTGGAATAGCAGTGGTGCAATCATAGTTCACTTGAATTCCAGGACTCAAGCAATCCTCCTCTCCTGAGCCTCCTGAGTAGTAGGGACTACAGGTGCATGTCAACATGACTGGTTAATTTTTTAAGTTTTTATAGAAATGGGGTCTCACTATGTTGCCCAGGCTAGCCTCTACTTCCTGGTCTCAAGTGATTCTCCCACCTCAGACTCCCAAAGTGCTAGGATTATAGATGTGAACCACCCCATCTGTACCCAAATTGAAAATTTCCATAATAAAAGAGAGGGAAAAACCAAAGCCCACAGTGATTCCTCTTCTCATTAACTTGCTTTTCAGTCAATATGGCCTAACATCTCAGCAGCATGTTAAAATTAAGTCATATTCTCATTCCTGAAAAACTATCTTCCCTAACTCTGCACACACCTGGCTTATGATCTTAACTCACAGAGGACTCTGGCTCAGCCTCCTTTGCAAAGTCAACAGCTCTAACAGTCTTGTCAATGACTTCATTGCATTTGTTTCACTTCTGCTCAGGCCTGGTACCACTATGCACTCTTCCATGTGGAGACCATTAGCCCCAAGCCAACACAGCACCTGCACTGCTCACACACTCCCTTCAGTTCTGTGTTCTGGGCTGCAAATTCTTCAAACAGGACATGCTCTCTCAAAAAATAGGGCCTTTACAAATCCAGTTCTCCCATATTTATTCAGAAATAACAAGTCATTCTTAATGTCTTAGCATAAAATGTCATTTCAGCATTTTCTTCCGAACCTTTAAGCTCTTTAACTGCTTTGGATTAAATGCATACAACACTAGCCCAGAGTATTCCGATGTAGCCTCCAGACAGGCCAGGGAACCTCAGCTCCACTCTCAAAGTGCTGTGCAGACCTGCATGAAGGACCCTCCAGACGAAGAAGCCAGTCTCTCATCCTTGATGCTCCCAGGCCACTCTGCTCCCAGAAGTTCCATCCTCTTCAGAGCTCTTTGTGCCTTGGTTGCAGTTACCTTTGATAACCACATAATTTGTTCCTGAGCTCCTGCCAACAGGGACTTGCAGAGGAGGAATTAACACAACCAGCACCACAATCAGGACACTGAGGCACACAACAGAATCCCTAGAAAGGCATCAACATTCCCAAGTTTTCTCATCATGTTTTGGGGAAGAAATTTGATGTCACTTCCTTGACTCCCATCCACATTACAGTTAAACTTGTGTTGTGGGTTGGTTTTTGTTTTGTTTTTTTTTGTATTAAAGGAAACAAAACTTATAACTACAAATAGAGCAAACAAAATACATAGTCCTCATCTCCTGTAGAAGAGTGTCTAAGATATCATTTTTGAAGTTCCAGGGCAAGGACTTTACACCTTAAGCAAAAGACAATTCCCACTTGGAAAACAAAAAAAGCAGCCCTGCTTACCTGGGACCAGGCAGTTAGTAACTTGGCTTCCATGCTCTCCTTGTTCTTGATGGTAACTTCCTGGCAAACAGGAGAGTACTAAGAAGGCAAAACTGGGGAAAAGAAAGAAACATAATGAAAGGCTCGCCTATAGCTCAGTGGCTAGGGTGACAGCCACATACATCAGGGCTGATGCGTTCAAACCTAACCCCAGCCCACCAAACAACAACGACAACTACAACAACAAAAAATAGCCAGGAATTGTGGCAGGCGCCTATAGTCCCAGCTACTCGGGAGGCTGAGGCAAGAGAATCCCTTAAGCCCAAGAGTTTGAGGTTGCTGTGAGCTGTGATGCCACAGCACTTTACCAAGGGCAACATAGTGAGATTCTGTCTAAAAAAATAATAAATAAATAAATAAAACATAATGAAAGTTTGCTGTGACTGTGAGACTCCTTAAATTGGTCAGCCTAAACATCCTCATACCAGCTGAATATAAATACCTACTACACAGAGGAACATCAGAGATACTCTATAAGAAACTCCTCAAGATAAGAAAGAAAAGAACTACATAAATTGCATAAATTTACTCATTAATATCTGGGACTCCATGCTACATTTCATTTGGAGTTGAGTATTTCTACCTACCACTACAAATCCCTTTTGAGGAAAACAAAAATATAAAACTTGACCCAATCCAATATTTTCATTTACAGATAAGAAAAGAAGTTTTCTCCATTTGATTACAGAAGAAAAGTCAGAGATTTTAAGCACAAGAAAAATGTGATGCACCATTACTGGCTTGCAGATGGAAGGTGTGACATAACTGGAATGTGGGCAATCCCCAACAGCAAAAAGCAGTACCTAGTGATAGCCAGTGAGGAGATGTGTAGCCATGAAGAACTGAACCCTGCCAACAAGAGTGAGCTTCAAAGAACATTGCTCCCTAGAGCCACTAGGTGAGATCTCAGTCCAGCTGAAACCTTGATTTTCAGCCTTTGGATACTGAGTAGAGAAACCAGCCTGTGTGTGAGTTCTGACCTACACAAACAGCCATAAAGGGAGTGCTGTTTGAAGCTGTTCGAGTCATGTTAATATAGCAATAGAAAACTAACACAATTACTTTTTAAAGGTAATTTAAATGTTAAGGAAAATATTACATTATTTACCCATGTTTTTACCATTGCCAGCACAGCTCATTCATTTCTGTAGGTCCAGATTTCCATTTGATTTCATTTCCTTTCTCCCTGAAGGATTTCTTACAATGGTGGGGCATGATAAATTCTTTCAGCTTTTTTTTATGTCTAACAATGTCTCAATTGTGCCTTCGAGTTTCTTAAAATAGTGTTGTTGTTATTATTGTTATGTATATCTGTTGATGGACACTAGAACTGTTTCCATCTTTTGGCTACTGTGAATAATGCTGAATAATGCTGATACAGATGTATCAGTTTAAGTTCCTGAATTCAATTCCTTTGGGTGTACACCTAAGCGTGAAAATGCTGGATCATATGGTTGTACATTTAGTGTTTTGAGGAACCACCTAAGTGTTTTCCATTGTGGCTGAATCATTTTTACTTTACACTAGCAATGTACGTAGGTTCCAATTACTCCACATGCTTGTCAAGCACTTGTTCCATTTAAAAAAAATTATAGTCATTCCAGGGTAAGTGAGGTGATCTCTATTGTGGTTTTGATTTACATTTCCCTAATGACTAATGATGTTAGGCGTATTTTCATGTGATCATTGGCTATTTGTGTATCTTCTTTACAGAAATATCTATTCAGTTCCTTTACCCATTTTTAAAAATGGGTTATTTGTACTATTGTTATTGAGTTATATGAAGTCTTTATATATTCTTAATACTAAACTCTTATCAAATATGACTTGCAAATATTCTCTCCCATTCTCTAGGTTGTCTTGCATTTGTCGTTGAAAGATATCTTTGCTAGGCATCGGAGCTCCAAGATGGCATCAGCATTGTCAGTGAAGAAGAAGAACTCATGGATGTCAGACTAGGGGATCTGCCAAGTTGGATTTGGACACGGGATTTCACACCTAACAGCACTGTTGGAGCCTTTCAAAGAGTTACTACCAGTATTTCAAGTACATCAATGTGAAGAAGGGGAGCATTGGTGGAGTTTCTATGATGTTGGCAGCTTACGTGCTTTTCAGGTACTGTCTTTCTTTTTTCTTTTTTAATTAGTATTAGATCATAGCTGTGTACATTAATGCGATCATGGGGCACCATGCACTGGTTTTATAAACAGTTCGACACATTTTCATCACACTGGTTAACATAGCATTCCTGGCATTTTCTTAGTTATTGTGTTAAGACAATC
>CAUYPK010124041.1:0-15426 GCA_963574355.1 Loris lydekkerianus | reverse complement strand
ACCACTTTGAGATATCTCCTAACTTCAGTAAGAGTAGCACGCATCACAAAATCCCAAAACCAGAAATGTTGGCATGGATATGGAGGAAAGGGCAAACTTCTACACTGCTGGAGGGAATGTCCAGTAATACGTTCCTTCTGGAAGGATGTTTGGAGAATACTTAGAGACCTAAAAATAGACCTGACATTTGATCCTATAATTCCTTTACTAGGTTTATACCCAGAAGACCAAAAGTCATAATATAACAAAGACATCTGTACCAGAATGTTTATTGCAGCCCAATTTATAATTGTTAAGTCATGGAAGAAGCCCAAGTGCCCATCGACCCACGAATGGACTAGCAAATTGTGGTCCATGTATATCATGGAATACTATGCAGCCTTAAGGAAAGATGGAGACTTTACCTCTTTCATGTTTACATGGATGGAGCTGGAACATATTTTTCTTAGCAATGTATCTCAGGAATGGAAGAAAAAGTACCCAATATACTCAGCCCTACTATGAAGCTAAATTATAGCTTTTACAAGAAGGCTATAACCCAACTACACCACAAGACTATGGGGAAAGGGCCAAGGAAGGGGAAGCGAGGGGGGAGTTGGTGGAGGGAGAGTATTGGGTGGGGCACATCTATGGTGCATCTTAGAATGGGTACAGGCGATCGCACTAATGTACACAGCTATGATTTAACATAAAAAGAATTTAAATAAAAAAAAAGAATAAGAAGCATGAGAAAGTTATCTGTGATATTGTGAAACGTGTATTAGTATTCCTGTAGTCCCTGTAGTTTCTTGGCATTTAACCTCTAAAGTCCTTGAAATCTCAAAAGTGCTGACTTTTTGTATGGTGGTGTTGACTGACAGCTTCTGGATAAGGGCTGGTCACTGGAAAAACAAAGTCTTGATTAGAAGACTGGGGCTTTCAGCCCCTCCCTTCCAAACTCCAAGGAAGAGAGAAGGTCTGATGGTGAAGTTGTTCACCATTAGTCAATGGTTTAGAGCACTCATGCCACCCACTTAGTGTAGCTTCCCTATAAACTTGATTCCAGATGGCTGAAAATGCGGAGATTCCTATAGGGTGGCACACAGGGTAGAGTGTGGAGGCTTCAGGCCTCTTCCCCATACCTTGCCCTCAGCATAGAAGTTGGAAGGACATCTGGAGTTCAATCCTTACACATCACTTCCTTAACAGACTTTCAGCAGGTTACCTGACCAATCTGTGCCATGATACCTGCATTTGAAAATGTTGATAACAATAACACATACAATATTATGATATAAAATTATCAGTATTACCACTCACATGTAAAGTTGTTATAATAATGCCTGGAACAAGCATTAAGAAAGACAAAAATTAGGTATGTTATTTGATCATAACTTTGCTTTTAAAAAAATAGGAGCCATTTGTAACCCTAGGGAAAATTCATTAATGTTGAACAATTAAGCAGATGGTAGAATTGTGGCCGACATTTCCCCACCAGATTTCTTTATTAAAAAAAAGAAATTTAGGCCGGGCTTGGTGGCTCAATACTAGCACTCTGGGAGGCTGAAGTGGATAGATTGCTTGAGCTCAGTAGTTCGAGACCAGCCTGAGCAAGAGCGAGACCAGGCTCTACTAAAAACAGGAAATACTATCTGGACATGATGGTACGTGCCTATAGCCACAGCTACTTGGGAGGCAGAAGCAAGAGGTCAAACTCCTCTTGACCCCAGGAGTTTGAGGTTGCTGTGAACTACAATGACACTAGGGCGCTTTACCTGGGGCAACAGAATAAGAATTGGTCTCAAAAAAATAAATAAATAAAAATTTTAAAAAATCTAATGAGATATTTTAAGTGAAAAATAATCTTCAAACATAAAACTTTCTTGAGTCACTTTTTATAAAAATTAAATCATATGATTAACTGCACAAAATTACATACATGCTAATGCAACTTCATTGGGTAAGACAGCAGCACTTGGAGAAGCATAGAATTCAATCCATCCATAAGACTTTCCTCTATAGAAAAGAGTTCTTTATGGAAAAGTCACATTGTTATTATTCCCAAAGTAATGATTTTTTTATAGTGGCAGGCATTTGGTTGAAATCAAAGTTTGACGACTTTAATTTTAATACCTAAACACGTTAAAGGGATGTAGCATATGTCAGGCAGCCCAGTGTAACCTAATGAGGATCACACTTTCTCGGGCAGAAACCAATCATTCTTGGTCAAGATCCACGTTAATTTTCAGAGAAGCTTTTAGGGGAAAGATTTTCTGATTTGGAATACATGTCTAAAGAACTTAAAGTGCTCCCAGGTCTATTAGAAACCTCATTTGCAATGATCCGAGCTGTGTACCAGCTATTCTATGATTTCTGATAATGGGTACTGCATTAATTTCTGTTATTTCAGGAATTTATGTAGATAAATCTCATCTAAGCTTGTCAGTCTTATCACCTTGAGATGGTTAGAGAGTTAGATGCAGACTAATTGGGGTGTCTAAAGATGGACTATAGGAGGAATAAGTCCTACCCAACTTACCCAGTAAAAACAGCTACACAGTGTGTACTGAGTGCTCAGAAGGCGTCTAATATCTTACCTAGTGTGATTGGTTTGAAGTTAAAATTCCCAATGAAGCTCTTTAATTTTCTTTGTTTCAATTAATTTTGTTCCAAGAAAACCAAGATAAAAGGCACAGTGGTACTTTTTTTTTTCACCAGTTGTTTGCTCCTTCCTGCTATCTCTTTTCACACAGAAATGTCAATAAAAAAGATAGAGATCAGGGAGTAGAGAACCTTCTATTGTGATCCTTGGCTCAAGGGCAAAGATTCCCATGAATTAAAAGGGTTATTGAAGAATTGCCTTGGAGGCAGACTGTTGACCAGCAGGCCCCTATGATATTTCTCTGGAGAACAGGACAGTGCAGTACTCCATTCTTAATAATGCACGCTGAAACCCAGGACCTATGTGCCCTACTTTTTTTTCTATGTGCCTTACATCTGTGAATCTGCCTGACAGCCCAGTTGATTCCTGGGGTGGGATATGGTAAAAAGCGGTTAAGATTTATAACATTCCTAAGATTATGGTCATGTTTTTTTCTTTCTGATCTTACCCCTATCCGACAAGGAATTCTTTTCACCGTAAAATTCTATTCCCAATGTGTTGATTGACCTCTGATAAATATAGATCAACTGCTAAATAAGTATCAACTGCAGCTCTGGATTCCCAGTAATTGGCTCATCAATCCCCTTTCATGAATCATTTTTCATATTTTAGTTGCTGGTGTGAACTATGCCTGGACAATGCTATTTGCACTGAATAGCTTGCTTTTTTACTAAACAGGACTTAAATTTTCAGCCTCTTAAAAAAAATTTTTTTTCAGCCTTTTAATTTACATTCCACCCTTACATCTTTCTGTCTTATCAAGCTGATCTACATTAGCATCCTGGCCCTTCCTTGGCGACTTGCAATCAGCTGACGTTCAAATCCTGAAACGTGAATTACCTACAATGACTTATGTAAAATGAAATCTTACAATACATTTTAAAAAATGGAACTTACTCTAGTAGCAGTATCATCTCTTGAATCTATACTTTTAGTTGTTAATAAGCCATAGCCCTGAGGAAGTGATTCCAGGATTGGTTATGTATCTTCTGACTCAATTTTAATTTGTTAAAATCTATAAATAAGAACTTTTGGAAACATATATACATAACAACTTCTGAAGTAATCATGAATGTCTTTAAATCAGAAGAATAGGATTATTATTGAAATATGTGCATATAATTTAGATCACATACATCTTAGCAAATTGAATATATTTATTATAGGAAATACTGAGTTATTTTGAATGAATTTTGTTAATTCATCTCCACTTAATTCCCAAGCAATGAAATCAATGATGGCTAATTTAAAGAGAAAAGTCATTTTGTGGGAAGGATATCAAATAGAAAACTAAACAGCCAGGCTTTGCAAATATTCAGGGAAAAAAAAGCTGGAATGCCAACTAAACCAAATCAGTATAGTATATCAGACGTTTCAGAACTCTGGACATTCTGATGCTAGATATTCATGGAGATATCTGATGTTTCAAAACTACATGCACCTTTTATTTCTGGGATATAGTAACGTTGACCTCCAATTCTGCCTTGATTCTCAGTATATCAGAGAGACTGGAGTTTCCTCTTTGGTTTTCATAGGGAGAGGTGAAAGGAGGGTCCATGCCTTTCACCAAGATGCACATAAAGGGATTTCCCCACTGAATAAAAGCATAGGGGTATGACTCAGCACCCATAGCACAGTGGTTACAGCACCAGACATACACCGAGGGCGGTGGGTTCGATCCCAGCCTGGGTCAGCTAAACAACATTGACAACTGCAACAAAAATAGCCCAGCGTTGTGGTGGACTCCTGTAGTCCCAGATACTTGGCAAGAGAATTACTTAAGCCCAAGAGTTTGAGGTAGCTGTGAGCTGTGACAGCACAGCACTCTACCAAGGGTGACATAGTAAGACTGTCTCAGGAAAAAAAAAAACAAAACACACATGGGTAGTGAGCTACCCAAACAGGTGGATTACCATCCAAGTAATTATATTTACTTGGTTCATTCCTTTTCTTTTCAAACAAAAGTTTCCCAGTTTATAGCCAATGGATTTAATTTTGAAAAATCATAATTATAATTTTTTATATTTCCGTATTAGTTCTCTAGTAGATAGGAAAGTACCAGCTATATATATATATGGAAATGTAGGGGAGAAATGAGTTTGCAAATCCATTTCAAGGACAATTTAAAGAAAGTATGAGAGAAATTCTTCTGCTAATGGCTATTAAGTAATTCAGAACATACTTCATTAAATTCATCTAGAAAAATGTCTTATTTTATTTACTTGAAAACGTTAGACAACTTATAAGGTAACGTGGAACAAAAGCAAATAAGGGCCAGTGGAAGGAAGAGGCCTGGGGAGGGGATGATACTGGCATTTATGGTACTCAGAGGGTAATTGGTAAATGAGAGGCAGCTGATTTGAGGTTGAAAGCTGAGAAATAATTTTGACAGATTGTAGAGATGAGAGGCAAAGATTGGAGTCCAAAGATTGTCCATAAATAGAACTCAGGTAAACCACCACCATGTTGAGTTGGGAATCTCAAAAGGCTTCTGCCAGGTAACAGGTAAACTACAAAGATAGGAGATAGTTCAGCTTCAGGTTATTCCAGTCCACGAAATTTGCTTAAGGTAATCCAGGGAGTTAGTTGTTATATGTCATTTACTGTATCAAATGTAAATCCTCTCTAGAGAACTAGCCTAGTCTTCAGACTATTTCCATGTGTAATTGTTTTGCCAATGTAATGTTTACCACAGAATAAAAAATAACCAGGGACACAAGGTGGCAAGACACTATGAATTGAAACTAATAAAAATAAGAAAGAAGAGTAGCTTTCTATGTATAGTCTTCAAAAATTGAAATCAGGCATACATGTCAAAGTCACCATCTTTTCTACTTGCAAGGAGATTAAAGACAAGACTGGGGATTTGGCAGAGGCCTGCAACAATAAAAAAGAGTCTAGGACTGAAGTACAAAACAACAAAGTAGAAACTTGGCTGATGAGTTTAACAGCATATTAATCAAAACTAGAAAAAAAATTATTGTGGATTAGTGGATTGGAACATAGGTCAAAAGAAACTATCTAACAAAGAGAACAGAGAGACCAAAGGATGGAAAACATAAAGGGCAGAGTAAGGAGACCAAAAGGATACTCACTGGAAAGATATGTCCTTTTTTTATTGAATCTAGTAACATTTATTTATTTATTATTTATTTATTTATTTTTTTTTTTTTAAGCAGGAACTCAACTTTATTGCATCAAGCAGCTGCTTGTATAGAGCGTGGGGAAGGGGCAGGGAAAGAAGGCAGGGGATGAGGTGCGTGACAGGGTTGGGCCAATGGCATGGTACCATGTTGGCTGTATCTAGGTAGAGGCAGTTTCAGGCTAAACATTGATTATAAAGCCATTGATTTAAGGCTAAACATTGATTTAAAGCCAAAATTAATAATACACAGTAGTTGAAACTGCAAGAGGATTTCAGTTTAAGTCCGATTGCTTTCTGCACAAATATCAAATTATTGAGATGATGAGGATTGCCAAGGAAGAAAGGAATTTTTAATACAACAGATGCCTTGTGAGGAGAATGGGAGAAGCTGCGTGGAATCTGTCTTTGAGACTAATGGAGATCTTGGGGAAGGTAATGGTGTAACTAACTGAGGGTCTACCTGCAGGTTATGGGGGGATGTTGAATCTTGGTGTTAGGAAAGCTGCCCAGGGAATTCAGGAATCTCAGATCCCTTGTCTTGCAGAAAGTCAACAATTTCTGGGAAATAACTCAAAAAGTCAAGTAGTTAGTTGAGGGAGAGAATTATTAAAAACATATAGAGGCCATTGAAGTTCATTCTTGAGGCCAGTTACAATACAAAGAGAAATAGAAAAAGTCTAAAATTATGAGAAATTTTTAACAAAATTATCTCAGAAGCTGATTTAACAAGTAGGCACATATCAGTAGGGATACAGAAATTTTAAATTATATAAACTAGTAGATTAGCAAATGTGGCCTAATACCATGTAGAATAACTATAGAATGTTGTCTCCAACATGAGCAGATAATACATTCTTTTCAGGCATATGTAATTTTTAATTGATCATAATCTGGCAATATAACAAATTTCAGTTTGTGTTCTCTAAACAGAGTGAAATTAAACTACAAATTAATTTTTAACAAGTAACTACAACATCTCATATGTTTAGAAGTTAAGTGGCACCTGTGGCTCAAAAAAGTAGAGCGCTGGCCCCATATACCAGAGGTGGCGGGTTCAAACCTGGCCCCAGACAAAAATTGTCAAAAAAAAAAAAAATAAAAAAAAAAAAAAAAGAAAGAAAGAAATAAACAAAAAAAGAAAGACAGAAAGAACGAAAACAAATTTGTCTTTTAACAAATTATATGAATTCATAGCATTAAAATGTCTGCTATCACCATCTCTATTCAACATTCTTCTAGAGATTATCATCAAGGAAGTCAAGCCAGAAAAAGAAATAAAATGCAAAGGGTATGGAGAGAAAGATATAAAATTGTCATTATTTTTATATGATGATTATATTTGTAGAAAATCCAAAAGAATATGAAGATTAATTATTGGAATTAGTAAGTGAGTTCAGCAAGACAAAGTCATATAAAAATCAATTGAATTGCTATAAATCAAGAAAAAAGGGAATATAAAAGTTTTAAATAAAGATGTAATTTATAAACTTTTGAACATCTAGGAACAAAATATGTGCAAGACCTTTATACAGAAAACTATAAATATTATTAGAGAAATTAAGTGGACAGATCTTCTCTGTCTAAATCCTGGATGCCCAAAGTGTGGTTCACTAATTAGCAGCATCCTCATACCTAGAAGCTTACAGGGAATTCAGAATTCTGGCCTCCATCCTAGACTTACTGAATCTGAAACGATACTTTATCAAGACCCTTCAATGAAGACAACACAGCAAGCTTGCTGCCTAGGCATCAGAACACCACCCCTAACTGGCTCAAGCTAGTGGCTGGAGGTCAGAACTTACAAGCACCTCTTCTGCCTAAATGACTAGGCTCTCTGCTTTCCCACTATTTCCTATAAGTGGATAATTCAGGTATTTACCTGGGAACTTGAAGTGACCACACCTATTCCCTTATATATACTGCAAATTGCTACACACTTGTACACTTGCACACTTTGTCCCCCCACCCCACACACACCCTCTACCACCCTCACCACCCTACATATCTGACACTTCATTACTTCCTTATTTGACCTGGGACAGAGGACTGCCCTCTTGTCTCATGGTGCACTCCCTGCCCGGCTGGGATCTTTAAATAAAATTCTTTGAACACATTTCCTATTGTGCTAGTGTATTGAATTTGCACTTTCCATCTGAAGACATAGGGGCCAGGTTTTCTCCAGGAGTCAGGTGAAGGAGAACACAAGAGTGGAATCCTAGGGTCAGAGCAATGGGCTCTAATAGGCTGCATCCCTGAGGTTTTTGGTAAGTTGTGTTTCAATTTTTGTTTTTCTCAATAAGTTTCTAAATTTTTCTTTTAATTTCTTCTTGAACTCATTGATCACTTAGGAGCATGTTTAATGCATTTATAAATTTTCCTAGTTCCTTTTGTTACTAATGTCTACTTTTATGCCATTATGTCCAGAAAAGACACTTGTGACACTTGCGATATGATTTGTCTTCTTCTTTTTTGGTTTTTGCAGTTTTTGGCCGGGGCTGGGTTTGAACCCACCACCTTTTGCATATGGGGCTGGCATCCTCCTCCTTTGAGCCACAGGTGCTGCCCTATGATTTGTCTTCTTAATTTTGTTAAGACTTGTTTGTGACCTAACATTTGTCCATTTTGAAAGTGGGATCTTGAATTCGCTACTCCTACTGTATTGTGGTTTGTCTCTCCCTTCAGATCTGTTAATATTTGCTTTATATTATCTAGGTGCTCCAATGTCATGTGTTACATCCTCTTGCAGTGAGTTTGACTTCTGTATAATTTAATTATATAATGAACCTTCTTTCTCTTTAAAAAATTTTTTACTTTAAATCTATGTTATCTGACATAAGTATAGCTATTCCTATGTTCTTTTGGTTTCCATTTGCATAGAAAATCTTTTATTGCACCCTTTCATTGTCAGTTTATGTGTGTTCCTGCCAGTGAATCGAGTCTTCTTAGGCATCATATAGTCTTTTTTGTTTTTTTTCATTCATTCAGCTACTCCATGTCTTTTGGTTAAAGTATTTAATGCATTCACATTCAAGATAATGATTGATAGGTAAAGACTTATTACTTATTATTATCGTTGTCTTCTAGTTTTTTAAAATTAATTAATTAATTAATTAATTTTTATTGTTAAATCATAGCTGTGTACTTCTAGTTATTTTATAGCTCCTTTGTTCCTTTCTTCTTCTCTTGCTGCCCTCCTTTGGGGCTTCCATGATTTTCTCTAGTGGTGTGCCTGATGCATTGATTTTTGGTGTTTTTTTTTTTTGTATACTGCCATAGGTTTTTGCTCTGTGTTTATCATGAGCCTTATAAAAATTTTATAGTTATACCAGCTATTCTAAACTAAAAATTTAATTTTGATTGAAAAAACCCCAACAAATTATGCTCTTACTTTACTCTCCCAACACTTTGAATGTTTGATAGCACAATTTACATCTTTTCATTTGGAATATTCCTTTACAAATTATTGCAGCTATTATTATTTTTAACAGTTTTGACTTGTAAATGTCATACTTAAGATATAAGTGATTTGCACACCATTATTACAGTATTGGAGTATTTTGACTTGGCTGTGCGTTTGCTATTACTAGTAAGTTTTATACTTTCAGATGTGTTTGTGTTACTCATTATCCCCTCAGCTTGAAGAACTCCTTTTAGTATTTATTGTAAGAAAATTGTGGTGGTAATGAACTCGCTTGTTTGTGAGTAAAGACCTTTGTCTTTTCTACATATACTGAATATGCTCTTGATTGGCAGTTTTATGTCTTCAGCAGTTTGAATATATTATCCCACTTTCTTCTTTTCTGTGATTGCAATATTGGTACTTATTTATATGTTTTGGCTTCTTTCTTTCTTTCTTTCTTTCTTATTATTTTTGCTTTTTTTTCTCCTGTTGCTTTTAGGATTCTCTTTTTGTCTTTGTTTTTGACAATTTAATTATAATATATCTAGAGAAGTCTTACTTGGATAAAATCTGATTAGAGATATTTAACTTTCATGTACCTGAATCTTTACATCTTTTACAGGTTTAGGCAGATTTCTGCTACTATTTCTATAAATAAGCTTTCTGCCCCTTTATCTCTTCTTTCCCCATCTTAAACTTCTATGACTCAAAAATTTGTTCTTTTGATATTATTCCATAAATCCCATGTGCTTTCTTCATTCTCTTAAATCTTTTTTTCCCCCTGACTGTATATTTTAAAATAACTTTTCTTTGAATGCATAGATTTCTTTGAATGCATAGATTTTTCTTCAGCTTGATCAATTCTGCCATTAATGGCCTCTATTGCATCTCTCATCTCATTCACTATATTTTTCAGCTCCAGAATTTCTGCTTTATATTTGTATTTTTATGTAAATCTCTGTCAAATCTCTGGTTTTTGGTGACTTATTTTTTTCTCATTTTGTTGAATTGCTTCTCTGTATTTTATTGAAGTTCACTGACCTTGCTTAACAGAGTTATTTTGAGATCTTTGTCAGAGAGTACATACATCCCATTTCCTCAGGGCAAATCAATGGCACTTTATTTTGTTCATTTGTTGATGCCATATTTTTCTGATTATGGTTGATTTTTGTTATGTCAGTGTCTGCACATTTGGAGAATTAGGTAATTATTTCTGTTTTCATATACTGGATTTTTATAGAAAAGCTCTGTGGCAGCTGCAGGCAGTATAGCTGTCAGAAACCTAGAATCTACTAGGGCAGATTCAGCACTTTGTAGGGGCAGGCCACAAGCCTGAGGCATATTGTGGCAGACTGGCCATTGCCAGAATCCCGGCAATGGATTCTGGGATTCCATTGCCATGGAATGGTTGACATGGCATTGGGGCACATCAAAAATCTCAGGCCACTGAAAAATGCCTGCTACTGAGGGCTCTCTAGAGTCCAGGACCACTAAAGTTGACCTGGCAGTAGTGTTGGTTAGAGTTTAAGTCAACCATGCAAGCCTGAAGCCTGTGACTGTGCATTCCTGCTTTGTGTCATACTAGGTCTAGAGGTGTAGTCTTTAGGTACTGGCCTGGAATATGAAACTATGGGGAATGTGTATGGTGCTGGGTTTTACTCTGGTAGTTTTAGTATTGAGATTTAAGGCAATGTACCTGAGCTTAATTCTCTCTTTTTCCCCCAAGTAGCTTAAGGCTCAGTACATACTGTGCTACCTGGGGTTGACAGATGGGTAGATAATATAAAACCAAACATCTTACCCTCTTCAATGCATCTTTTCTTATTGTTGTGCTACATGTAGTTACTTTGATCTCTTACCTGGCTTCATTAGCTCTTATGGAAATATTTTCACACAGACATAGCTATTCTAATTGATGTTTCTGCAAGAGGGTAATCACTGGACAGTTCTACTCTACCCTGTTGCTTTGCCCCTTCAAGTCATTTTAAAATCAGCAGTTCTAACTGAATGTTAAACTCTTTGATTCATATAGAAATTTGGCTTACTATCAACTTCAGAACATTTATAAATATGACCCCTTCTATCAAACCTTTTCAAAATGATTTATCATAGTTTATTAAAACCTTTTTGTTAAGTGGTGTAATATAAAAGGCAAAGTCAGTTGTTCCCAAACTTGTCTGCACATTGGGACCACCTGGGAGCTTCACAAACTACTCATGCCCTAAAGATTTAGTTGGTCTGGGGTGTGGCCTGGGCTTGGGAATTTATCAATAATCTCCAGGTGATTCTAACAGGGAAACAAGTTTGGGCATCACTGGCCAACATAGATGTTCAGAATTTCCTTCACTCTGATTTATATTCGGAAATCAAATGATCACCTATATTCAGAGTCTATATTTGTGATTTAGCACATTCTTCTCAATAAAATAAAACAGTTCTAGCTGAGATGGTTTAATTTATAATCAACTGGCAAGTCCAGAGTACCCAGATATTGGACGTATTTTCTTACATGAGATCAATATTTAAATCAATAGACTTGGAATAAAGAAGATTACCTTGCACACTATTGGAGGACCTCGTCTAATAAGTTAAGAAATAAAGGACCAATCTCCTTAGAAGAGGAAAGAATTCTGCCTTCAGAATGTCTTTGGACTCAGGCTCTAGCTTTAGCTTTAGCTCTTACCTGGGTCCTCTGCCTGCCCGCCTGCCTACCCTGAAGATGTTCAATGTGTCAGTTTACATATTTTTCTATGCTAATTTCTGAAACTAAATCTTTCTATATAGATGTTTATCTCACTATAATCTGTATCTATCATCTCCTATTCTGAGTCTCTGGAGATCCCCAAGTAATATAGTCACTAATGACTTCCACCTTGCTAAATTCACTTTTAGTTCTTGCCTTACTTGACTTTTCAGTAGCACTTTACCCAATTGATGGTTATCTTTATTAAATTATTCTTTTTATTTGATTCTTAATTTTTCTCCTTATTTTCTAGTTGCTTAAATTTACTAGATTTGAAAGAACACTGATGCCTGGGTCTTAACCCCAGCATTTTGAGTTAATTGGTCAGAGGTGCAGCCTGGGAGCTGAGATTTATAAAGTTTCCCTAGATTGAAATATTTAGAGCTAAATTTTAGAATCACTGTTCTATAATCTTCTAAATCTGGCCTGAGTTCATCTATCCCACCTTGTTCATGGGGAGTCTTCATTAATCCCTCTTCCTTTGATGCTGCACCTGGACTCTAGAAGAGTATCTTTTTGCAACGTTCCTGACTAAAACTTATGCCCAATCTGAAGATAATTTTTACCTCTCAAATATAATGTGAAACTCCATTCCCTCTTTGTTGGAGAAGGGAACAATAATAGGAAGGGACCTAGTTGTCCTCCTATTGTTCCTACAAGGCTCTGATTGGGAAGAGAGAATTCCCCTTGTCTTCCCTTTGAGACAAGATGGCTACCACTTCTACCCCAGGTGAAGCTACCACATCAACAATGTATCCTGGAGGCTCACTTTCAATTTGCCTAATGCAAAAGGAGGTCAGAGCTCAAAATCTGAACTCTTAACTAAACAGGGTCAAAAAGGCAATAGACATTGTTTTTGTATCATGTTCTTTGAAGAGAGCCTGGTGGAGTGAATTATCATGCAGTTCTTTAATACATAGATTTACATATGCTGAAGGTCAAATGATATGTTCTGAAGCTAATGAAGGCTAGTAACTCAGCTAGTATCTCACTTCAGCCCCCTAAGAACAGCTTTATTGTGAGTGTTTTGCTTTGTATGTGTGGTGCAGTATTCTTTATTATTGTCCTTGGGGTTCTCACCATATTATTTTACTATTTTCAATTTGCAAAATACACAACACTGAAAAGCTCAGTGCTGAAACTAATTTTTTTTTTTTAATCTAAACCCACATACTAACCAGATGTATTCTGTCACACCATGCTAGTATATGCTGTTTGATGTTGTGCATCATAGTATTTTTTAAATTATTCACATATTGAATTTAAATTTATGCAATAAAAAGGAGAGAAAATGCTCTCTTAGTTTGCTTTTTTGCTGCTATTTATCCATATCACTTTTTTATTTAAATAGCAAATCTCCAATTTTGAAGTTTTATGCTAGTGCCTGAAATCCAAGGAGGGTGAGTGTTTTTATTTTCATTGTTTGGGAAACAAAAATGTACCTCTGATAATTTTTGTCTTTGATTACTGCTTCTTCAAAGGATTTAAACCAGAATGAAAGTCTTTGAAATCTTCAGAGATGAGGAGACAAGAGAGTTATTCTGTATGCACTGGATAAACAGATGTCTTTGCTTTTCAAACCAATCCTGAAAAATATAATCACAAGCTTCATCAGAAACAGAACAATTTTTGCAGGTGTATAATGTTTTATATTTTACTAATGTGAAATGGAAGAAATAATGTCATTTTATTTCTTTTTTCTTGTCTAAGAATTTAGTTCCAATTAACATTTCAGACAACTTTTTTTTTTTTTTTTTTTTTTTTTTTATCTCAGGAAGATAGATACATTCCTTAAGAGCAAAAAAAAAAACTCTTCTTGTCATTCTGGGTACAAATAACCTCTGTTAGAAATGTTTGTATAAATTGCTTAGGAAGTTGAGAAGCTAAGTTGAAAAATTCCAAATTAATAAAAGCCAAATTTCATTTATTTACTCAATGGATAAAACCTTGTAATTAAGTTTATTTTGAGACACCCAGTGACTTCAGCATGAGTTTCTCTAAAGAGTAAGTGTAGAATTAAGCTCGATGTTACTAACTGAGAAAAAACCCCACATTAATGGACTTTGCATTGTGGCTACTGATGGCCTAGACTGGATAACCCATTCTTTGGCACAGCTGCTCATTGATTCACAGCAGTACAGAAATGGACTTAATGATGCAAAGAAACAATCTCTGTTTCTTATGTTTTCAGCCTTTCAAGATAAAATTACTTCCTACATACTTATGAGGATAAAAGGTAAAAAGAGGATCAGACTGTCCACTGACTAGAAGTCACACTTGTGCAGATTAAACATGGGTAATTTTGAAGTTTAAACCTTAAGTGAAGATTCAAATAATACCACAAAATTGCAATTCAAGCACCTTATTTCATATCTGCTTTTTTCAAGACACTTTTAGGAAACACTACCAACTGTTATACCCTTCGTAGTTCTAATTCTTTTGCTGAAGGTGAAACACAAAAATGAGGCCAATCTGCCTAAATACATCCTCTAAAGAACAAGATAAACTTTTTCAACACTGTATCCTGTGAGTCTTAGTCTTTGCTTGACTGAATAAATTTGAAAATGTTAATTACATTGTATTAATTTGAAAATATTATATTTTTGAAATAAAATAATTTTTAAAACATTAATTTTGAAATTTGAAAATGGTGAATGAAATCATTCTACATTGGCAAAAAGGGGCTGCAGATGACCAAATCGTCCCTCAAAAATTGCCTTGTAGATTGCTAAAACTGAGAAGGCCTTTAGAGAGAACTGCTGTAGGTTCCCTTTATTTCAACCAGCAAGTAGACCTGATGCCTGACAAGGGGATAAGCGACTTATAGGACTCAATTCCTTGGGGGTGGATTCTGGCTCTTTTTCAGCTCCCTTGATGCGCTGCTAAGGGCTCTTCTGCTCTTACTGGCTCCCCTGGGTATCAGTAAGAACAGTTTCCATGGATTCAGTTACCACACTAGGCCCTGAAGCTTCCTTCTCCTCTGATCTCTCTACAATCCAACAATTAGATTTCACGGACTAAGGAGAAACATCGCTACCTCTTCTTCTCCAGGATACAGTGGCATCCCTGTTCAAATTCATTAACACAGTTTACTGAGGAACAAAAATGACTATATGCATACACCTGTGATAACCAGCATACATTGTTATACATTTTAAGCCAGGTTTGTAAGTCAATATTTAAACCTAAATGCATTCATTATGATTTCCCTTTTGCAATGGTTGAGATAACCACAAGTCCCTATGAACACATTGATTTCTTTTTTTTTTTCCTTTTGATGATTGTATTTTTGTGGGTGTTTTTTTTTGTTTTTGTTGTTTGTTTGTTTTTATTAAATCATAGCTGTGTACATTGATGTGATCATGGGGCACCATACACTGGTTTTATAGACCGTTTGACACATTTTCATCACACTGGTTAACATAGCCTTCCTGGCATTTTCTTAGTTATTGTGTTAAGACATTTACATTCCACATTTACTAAGTTTCACATATACC
>CAUYPK010124033.1:0-42570 GCA_963574355.1 Loris lydekkerianus | reverse complement strand
ACAGGAGCCTCTATGGAAAGCTGGCTTCAGTCAGCCATCTTGTGTCCCCCCGGGGGGGCGGGCGGGGGCGTGCGGGGGGGTGGGTGGTGGGGGGGGGGGGGGGGTGGGGGGGTGGGGGGGTGGGGGGGTGGGGGGTGGGGTGGGGCTCTCCGGGCCCCGGGTGGCCCTCCACACCCTCAGTTTCATTATCTGTAAAATGGGACTATACCACCTACCGCGTAGATCGTAGATCGAGTTGTAAGGATTAAAATAATTAATTTGAATGAAGCACTTAGAACAGTGCTCTAGGCACACTAAATAATAGTCACTATCATTATTATATTATTTGCTGTGGAGAGCATTTACTAAAACAGGACTGCGTTCAATTGCAAGTTCCACAACACACTGGATGTGTGACCTTGGGCAAGTTATGTAACTTCTCCTAGCTTTGATTTCCTGTTTATTTTTATTATTTTTGAGACTAAGTCTCACTCCCCCTAGTAGAGTGCTCTTGCATCCTAGCTCACAGCAACCTCAAACTCTTGGGCTCAAATGCTCCTCTTGCCTCAGTCTCCCAAGTACCTGGGACTACAGGCTCCCACAACAATGCACGTCTATTTTTAGAGGTGGGGGTCTCATTCTTGCTCAGGTTGTCTCAAACTTGTGAGCTCAAGCGATCCACCCACCTTGGCTTCCCAGAGTGCTGAGATTACAGGTGTGAGCCACCACGCCTGGCCCATTGTATCTTTTTTAAAAAAGAAAAACAAATAATAGTATTGCTTTCCCAGGGTTTTTATGGGAAAAAATTAGGACCATTTCAATGTCTTAGCCTGGTGCTTGGTGCCAAGTCAAGTTGGTTGCAGCTGGGTGTGGTGGCTCACACCTGTAATCCCAGAGCTTTGGGAAGCCAAGGTGAGTTTTGGCCAGGAGTTCAAGACCAGCTTAAGCAAGAGCAAGACCCACCCCCATCTCTGTTAAAAATAGAAAAATTAGGGGGAAGTGGTGGTGTGCACTTGTAATCCCAGCTACTTGGGAGGCTGAGTCAGGAGGATTGTTTGAGCCCAAGAGAATGAGCTATGATGATACCACTGCACTCTGACTAGGCAACACCGCAAGACCCTGTCTCAAGAAAAAAAAAGAAACGAAAAAGAAAAGAACAGTTTATGGAGCCTGTGAGAGCCACTGCCCCAGGCTAGGACAAGCTAGAAGGGACAAATCTTGGAAAGCAATGAGCTAAGCAGGCTGATCAGAGGGCAGAGCTGAGAATAGTGGGACCTTCTGTGAAGCCTTTCTTAATTTTCTTGTGTCAGAGCCATAATGAGCTCCAGTTGGTGATGTAAGCACATGGGAACTCGCAGGCACTGCCAGCTGGGAGGTTCCATCGTGTTTTATGAGGCACAGTCTCCACTGGTCCAGGCCAGCAGGGTGGGAACCCTGAGTGCTGCAGTGGATCCCACGACGCAGGCACGCTGGGACAGGGGCTCCGTGACATGGCCCGCACAGAAGGGGCCCTTTGTGAGGCTTCCACCCAGCAAGCCCCACATGTCCTCTGCTTGGGGACAGAGATAGATTGTGAGGGAGAACAGTACAGCTGTTGAGCATTTGAGCCCTAAACTGCCAGCAGAGAAGTTTCACAGATGAAGTCGGAGGTCCAGAGCCATCTCAGGAAAACGTGTTTTCCTTCAGTCTTCAGGGGAGTGAAGCATTAGCACCTATCTCAGAGGCCAGAGAGTTTCGAATCAGAGTGTTGGTTCAAAAGCCAGAGAGCCTGCTGTGCATTTGCCTTTGAGGTCTCTGTGACCTCATGAGAAGCAGGTAGCCAGGGGGGAGCAGGAGGTCTTCCATGGGGACGAGGACACACCCTGGTGATGATGGGTCTGTGCATATACTGACTTTTCCAGGCTGATGGCCCTGGCAGACCTCTCGGGACAGGCTGGGTGCACCTGAGCCACCGGGGGATATGGCCTGCCTGCCTCCCTCTGCCAGCATGCCTGGAAGCCTACAACAGCTCAGAGGACAGGCCACAAGAGATCAGGGCCCTCCTTTCTCACTGGGACCTAGTCAATTTTGACGAAGTATATATAAACAAGCCGGTTCTGTCTAGGAGCCCCTAGAGCAGTGGTTCTCAACCTTCCTAATGCCGCGACCCACAGGTTGAGAACCACTGCCCTAGAGGAAGCCAGTCTTCTGCTCCCCTTGAGGACTCAGGGAGCCCCACGCCGTAGGCGCTCAGTCTGTGCAGCCACTGCTGTGAGCACTTCTGGGCTCTGACTCACTGTGTTCCACCAGCCTTGTGAGGCATCTCCATCTTGTCCCTTTTTAAAGATGGGGAAACTGAGGCACAAAAAGATTCACTTTCCCAGAGTTCTGTGAGTAACTGGCAGAACCAGAATGTGGACACAGGATGTGGCTCGCAAGATCCTGTACGTGTTTGCAGTAGGTGTATCTACCAGTGGAATGTTCCAGAAGGCACTGGTCCCAGGCCCTGCAGAAGTGCAGAGGCCCTCCACAAGGCCTCCAGTGTTTGTCCAGTCTCTGTGGGTACATTTTCTCCATCCAGGAAAGTGGGGAGGAAGCCTGCTAAGCTGCTGTAAGAGCTGCTCAATCCAGCTGTGTGCTCACTCTCCCTCAGCATCACTGCCTAGGGCAGCAGCTGTGGGGTATTCAGTGCCAGGAGGGGCCACATGTGCAGGCCCAGCCTTCATTTGTTTTCTGATTCTGGGAGGTAAAAAAATTACTTTTTCGTTTTCATTTTCAATTAGAAATGCAACTATGAAATTAATTCCTATGTGGTACTACTTGGTAATAATAGTAAAGCATTCATTAAGTGGTTGCAGGTGTGCTGGCTGCTGTTCCGAGGGCTTTGCATGGATCAACTCCTCTTATTCTCACTGCATCCCTATAGGAAAGCAGCCACCATCATCCTCATTTCTCATGTCAGGAAACCATGGCACAGACAATCCCAGGGACTGCCCAGCATCTCAGCTAGGAAGTGGCAGAGGTGTGATTTAAATCCAAGTGTTTCGGTGTCAGACCCCCTTTCTTCGGGGAGGAGGGGGTCAGCTGTGTGGCTTTAAGCAAGCACTTGACCTTCCCCAAGCCTGGCTCTCCTGTCTCTGAAGTGGGAATTGCACCCTCCCAGCATTGCCTGAGATTGCAGATTCTGTGTGCTCCAGTCTGGCACAGAGTGCACTGTCATTAACTTTCCCCAGATGCAGGAGATGTGTGCCTTTACTCTTTACAGAAATGTAAAGAAAAGCAAGGTTGATTTTCAGAGAGGCAAGTGACATGGAGTAGAACGAAACCTCCCCTGTGGCTCCTCACGCCTCCCAGGTTTTGTTTTTCAATTCTGGTTTCTGATGGGGCGTGTCCCCTTGGATCATCTATCTGTCTTTGTGTGTGACAAACTCAGGGGTGGACCACTGTGCGCAGCAGGAGCACGGCTGTGAGCAGCTTTGCCTGAACACGGAGGAGTCCTTCGTCTGCCAGTGCTCGGAAGGCTTCCTCATCAATGAGGACCTCAAGACTTGCTCCCGTGAGTCCCTCTTTACCGCCCCCTGTAGGGAAAGGTTTGCGGCAGCGCTGGAACCGGGGTTATGACTGCAGAAGATGCAGGCCGTGCTGCTCCCTGGAGATTTCGTGAATGTCAAATGGGGGGCTGCATCCCTGGGGGTGGTAGTTGTGGTGGGTGTGACACTGACCTGATTCCCTTCATAGTCCAGAGGCCTCTCTGATGGAGGCTGTGGGGACCACGTGGCCCTTGGTTTCGCAGGGGTGGATTACTGCTTGCTGAGTGACCATGGCTGTGAATACTCCTGTGTCAACATGGACAGATCTTTCTCCTGCCAGTGTCCTGAGGGACATGCGCTCCGCAGTGATGGGAAAACATGTAAAAGTGAGTGTTTGAAGTCCTGGAACAAGCAGGACCTGATGCAGGCATTCCGTGGGTGTGGGCACGAGTGTGGACATGAGTGTGTGTGTGCCTGGTTTCTGTGTGCTCATGTGTCTTCTGTCTAGGCTTCCCGGCCTGTGCGGAGCTGTGTGACTGCGTCTCCTGCTACTAGAGCCCTGCTGTCTGTTTCTCCCCTGCCCCTGGCTTCCTTCCCCTGCTCCCCGAAATGGTTTTTGTTGTTTCCACCGTTGTCCTGAAGCTGGACAGAGCCCTAGCTCTCAGCCCTCTATGCTGCACCCCCACCCAGCATGGTACATAAGCAGTAATAATGCAGACGCCTAGCTGACAGCTTGCCACATGCTGGCATTGCTCTAACCACACGTGCTCTTGCGTTCAGCTGCAGATGAGGAACCTGTGCTCAGATTAAGTAAAGAGCCTAAGGTTATCAGCTATGAAGTGGGTTCAAACTCTGCTCTCTGAGACTCCAAAGTCAGTTCTGGGAGAAGGCAAGGCTCCTGAGAAAGTTTTGCCCCCACCCCGATCCAGACCACCTGACAGCCCATGGTGAGGCTGGCAGCAGTATTTTTTGGTCCATATTGTCTTGCAGCTGGTCCCAACTCCTGCCTCAATTAGAAGGAAAAAAAATGCTCCCAGATGGCCTTTCTTCCCTCACTGGAGAATGCAGCTGTGTTTGTTGCCCCTGCAATCTTGTTTCTGAGTGGCCCAAGATAAAGAATTGAAAAATTGTCATTTTGAAAAAAGGGATCAGAAATGAAAGAAAAGGACCATAAATTACCTTCACTATCCTGTTGGTCTGTCTGGCTATAGGGCCAAATTCCCCAACCACTGATGCAATAGTGGACACAATCTAATTTGTCTACTTTTTCATATTATCATCCATTCATACGGGTGGAGGAGCTGGCTGTGCAGCTGCTGTGCCTCTCTAACTGTGCTGCCTGTGAGAAAATATTTGCCCAGTTGGGGACAGATTATTGAATCTCGGCAAATGGGTTATGCTTGCTTGTGGCTCCCTGCCTCGCTGCCTCAGCCAGCTCTGGGAGAGACTGGGCATCAGGGGTGCAGAAAGAGGGTGGCCATGTCGATTTGCATCTCCATGTGAGTGCACGCCAGAGCCAGACGCAAGGGATTTCATTGGTTTGTTTTAATTCTCCAGCATCTAGAACTGACAATGCAATGGTTGTAGGACCTGTCAGAAATTCTCATGGACCCTTCCAGGAAAATGCAGGCCTTTCTTCTTTAATCTTGTGTCCACCCTTTTCCCCTGTCGAGGTCCACATCTGGGTTATACCTTTGTCCCTTCTGAATGCTGCTCATTTTCTCATTTAAAGTGTGTTTCTAACTAATGGCACAGTGACATCTTCCACATGAGTAAATGTCCCACAATGCAATTAATAGTGAATACAATTGTTTATATATGGTTGTGTCTATATGAGAACTTGTGAGGTAATCAGATGAGTTATCCTCGGGAGTGGTACTTGACACTTACATTTTGCCCACTACCTGATACAAATGCGTTGAGCTGTTCCCCTAATTGAAGACTTTCTGTCTGGCTGGAATGATTCAGACTGACTGCTGCACCCTGTAATAATGGGCTGGGATTTCAATGCAGCCACAACTAACTGGGGCTTGGGATTTATGTTCCCCAGTTCTGAGTCAGATGAGCGAGAACCAGATGATGTGACTGTACCTTTTTGGTAAAGTCTGCAGGGATCAGCCAGACCTGGCTCAGCGAGGGTATCCTTGGCCCTTTATACAGGCAGCCTCCACTCACAACCTTGAGAGCAGGTGGTCTGAAGAACTTGTCACTCACCTTCTGGAAAGTTCTCTGAAGCATGGAGACCAGACCTAGGCTCTTGGGGCACTGGGATGAAGTGGGTCTGAGCAAGGCTAAGGGACCATCTTAGTCTGCTCCAGCTGCCATAACAAAATAACATAGTCTGGGTATTGTTTCTTAGCTACAGAAATTGACTTCTCCAGTTTTAGAGGCCAGAGGTCTGAGATCAGGGTGCCAGCATGGCCATCTTCTGGTAAGGGCCTCCTCCTGGCTTATAGACAGCCCACATCTGGCCATGTCCTCACCCGGCAGGGAACGTGGGTGAGAGAGCACAGCGTGCCAGCAAGCTCTCTGGTCTCTCCTATAAGGACACAAATCCTATCAGATCAGGGCACAACCCTCAGGCTCTCATCTAAACCTAATTACTTCCAAGAGACCCCATCTCTAAATATCACCTCCAGGGTTAGGGCTTCAGCATATGAATTTAGGGGGACACAATTTAGTCCATAGCAGAGAGTAAGGAGAGAGGACCACCCCTGCCCTTGTGTGGTCACCTTAAAGCCTTGATGGAGGGCTGGGTGCGGTGGCTCACCCTTGTAATCCTAGCACTCTGGGAGGCTGAGGTGAGTGGATTGCCTGAACTCAGGAGTTCAAAAATAGCTGGGTGTTGTGGTGGGCACCTGTAGTCCAGCTACTTGGGAGGCTGAGGCCAGAGAATGGCTTGAACCCAAGAGTTTGAGGTTGCTGTGAGCTATGACACCATAGTACTCTACTGAGGGTGACAAAATAAGACTCTATCTCAAAAGCCTTGATGGAACAGGTGGAAGCTTAGAGATTTTCCCTTTCTTTGTGGGAAACAGGCATAGGGACTAGCTCCATTCTGGTCTTGGGGGAGGGAGAGGGGTCAGTGGCAGGGCCAGGACTGGAACCTGAGTTCCCTTACTTCAGGATCTCTTGCCTAGTATGAGATGCCCTTGAAAAGCACATTTCAGTTCAGCTGCTCCTGGGTTTGTCTAAGAAAAAGCCTATACAGAGTGAGCAAAGGACTGGTGGCTTCTAGTTTCATTATAAGAAAAGTCAGGAAGTGGTGTAATCCTGCCAGTCTTTGATTATCCTCTTGGCAGATGGCTGCTGTGGCCTTATCCCCCTGGGGTCGGGGTTGATTTTAATAACCTCCTCTTATTGTGGAGTCCCAAACACAGGATTGCTGTCTGTCATCACTGCAGAGGCGCGAGCCCATGGAACACTTCATCCCAGAATTGCTGCACCACAGACACATGTGACTCACCAGATGTATAATCCAGATGTGTGGGGCTGCCAGACATGGCTCCTAAAACCTTTGCTACTCCTAGCACTCTGGGAGGCCAAGGCGAGTGGATTGCTTAAGCTTAGGAGTTTGAAACCAGCCTGAGCAAAAGTGAGACCCCGACTCTACTTAAAAACAAACAAACTAGTCAAGCGTTATGGTGGGCGCCTGCAGTCTCAGCTACTTAGGAGGCTGAGGCAAGAGGATCACTTCAGCCCAAGAGTTTGAGGTTGCTGTGAGCTATGGCAACCCGGCACTCTACCCACCATGATAGAGTGGGTCTGTGTCTCAAAGAAAAACAGAACCAAAACCAAAAACTTTCGCTATATCCTGAAACTTCTAATTGTCCTGATTATAAATTGCCAGTCTCACACTCGATGGTTATATTAAATGTATGGACCTGCCGCTTTAACTGTGAAAAAGGAGTGTCTCCTGAGCCCTTGCATCCATTTCATTTAAGTAATGGCTCCCAATTGAGTCTGTCTCTCTCTGGGTTTGAGTCTTAGTACTTCCTTAAACTCTTGGTTCATTTATTCTTATTCTCTACAGGCATTCACTGGGTACCTGCAGGGAGGGTCTGGGGATCCCTGGGGTTGACACAGATTCTGTTTGTGCCCTGGTGGAGTTGAAAGTCTCTCTGGGAAGAAGGATATTAAAGAGGGGTAGTCCATGCGGGTAGAGTCAAGCCCGTAGAAGGAGGGGTGCCAGGGGAGCCTCCCCTACTCCTGAGAAAGAGGTTTAACGCTACACCTGGAGAGCACACACGGTGAGCTAGCCAGAGACGAGGGGAAGCACTTCCCAGGCATCGAAAACAGCACATGCGGGACCAGGGCCCCGAGCAAACTGCAGGGAGTGCAGTGTCCCAAGAGTAAGAGGGAGGCTGGTGGGACACATCACCCAGGGCCTGCAGAGTTCCAGGAAACTTTCTGGAGGCCAGCCTCCCCTGCAACAACTATTTTAGCTTGTCTCCTGAGAAGGAGGCAACTGTCCACACCCTGTTGAGCTCAGATGAGCCATGGATGGGCAACTGAACCAGGAGCCATGAAGTATGGATTTGGATCTGGTCTTGCCTTTGTCCCCAGCACAGCTAAGATCATCATGCCTGCAGGTTAAGGGATCTTGGGAAAGTCACTTCCCCTCCCTGAGCATCAGTTTCTCATCTCTAAACGAAGGAGTTAGACTAGTTCATTTCCTACGTTCCTTCCAGCCTCTAAATAAGGATATTACCTGGCATACGAACACTTGCCAGATTAACAGCCTCCTCGTCAGGGCCCCACCTTTATAGCCCAGGCTGAAGGCACCCCATGGTAGTGAGTCAGAGGCTTTCCTGGGCCCTGGGTGCTGTTCTCCTTTGTTAGGAGGCTGCTGGAGGGAGGGTGCACTGTGCCCATAGTTGGTGTGTCCTCACCCCTGGCTGCAGGTCATCCCAGGACCTCCCAGCCCCTGTCTTGGTTCTTCTGGGCTTTTACATTAGTAGCTGTTTAGAATTTTTCTGGATGCCTTAAAAGCAGGTGGAGAATTTTGGCTTTTAATCTTTATCTTCCTATCCCTTATCAGAGCATCTGATAAGAGAGTAGAGTGAGTGTAAATGAGTTCTTAGTCTCAGATAATCATCAGAATCTCCTGCAGGTGTTTTTAAAGATAAAGGGGGGAGGGGGCATGATCCAAAAGCCAAATGTATTAAAGGGTTTTTTTTTTTTTCCCTTCTGAAACTCTCTTGCAGAAACCCTTGAACCTTATGAAAAAATATGCTTTCAAGTTATTCATTGCATATTGTTTAAAAATAATGAAAAATGGTGATGGAGCCTATGGCTCGAGGGAGTGGGGCGCCGGCCCCATGTGCCAGAGGTGATGGGTTCAAACGCAGTCCCAGCCAAAAACTGCAAAAAAAAAAAATAATAATGAAAAGTGAGAAATGACCCAAGTGTCCAGCTACAGGAGACTAGCTGAGTAAATACTGTATGCAGTACAGTTACAGGAATAATGAAGAATTCCTCTGTGTAATGTAAAGAGGCATATCTAGGAAATACCATTGCGTGAAAAACAAAAATGCACAGAATGGGGTATTATAGCACACCACTTTTTGGTGTGTATAACAAAGGGGAGAAAATAGAAACATATATTTGTATGTACTTTTATTCACATAAAACAGTGCTGGAAGCATTAATGAACTAATAATAATGGAGGCCAGGTGTGGTGGCTCATGACTATAATCCCAGCACTTTGGGAGGCCAAGATGGAAAGATTGTTTGAGGCCAGGTCTTTGAGAACAGCCTGGGCAACTTAGCTAGGTCCCCATCTTGACAAAAATGAAAAAGGGTGTGGAGGCTCATGCCTGTAGTCCCAGGTACTCAGAAGACTGAGGCAGGATGATCACTTGAGCCCAGACGTTGGAGACTGCAGTGAGCTATGAATGTGCCACTGCACTCCAGCCTGGGTGACAGAGCATGACACATTAAAAAAAAAAAATTAAAAAGAATGGTGTATCAGCCTGGGCGGTTGGGTGGATACCCTCAAGCCCCCTCAAGATAAAAACCTGAGGTGAAGCTAAGGGCCCAGCATGGGGTCCAGGGGATGCTCAGAGGGGTATCTCTGGATTATGGTTTGAGAAGGCTGATCTGAAAGAGCCGTATCAATTTTATTATCTTAGAAAATGGAGTATTCTTATTATAAATTTATGATAGGGGAAAAAGCTCTGTCCCGCGGCCAACCAGCATCTGTATTATGAATCACTTACCAGTACTTTTCCACTGTCACTACATGAGGAACTACCCCGCAGGCCATCGGGAGATGTTCCATGTTAATAATGAGTCCAGAATGTGCCCAGAACAGTAAGTCACGTTCAGGGCAAACTGGAGGGTCCAACTCTGCTTTGAATCTCTTCTGCAGCCGTAATTCCAGTTAATAACGTTTTCCCATTGTTCAAAGGTTTTGGCAGTGCTTCAGATAAACAAAATTCCCTTTATGTTTGCAAGCTTTAGAATATAGCAATGGAGTGTAGTAAGAAAAAACATGGGATTTATTGTCATACAATTACATTTTTAGTCTGGTTCTTCCTCATATTAACAGCTGGTCTTGGCACACAATTAATCTTCCCAAAGCTTAGTTTCCCCAGCTGATAAACAGGAATAACAACAGCTGCCTAAACTGACCAACAGAGCGGTTCTGAGAGCCCTTCTCCAAAGAGAAATACTACAAAAATGTCTCATAAAAAAGAAGTGTATGCTATGCTAACCAGTTGAATGAAAATATTTCAAATTGTATATAAAACGAGTGCATGGTGCCCCATGGTTGCATTAATGTACACAGCTATGATTTAATTAAAAAAAAAAAAGGAGTGTATGGTTTGTGCCTGATTATAAAGGTCATTATGTGCCTTTAGTGCCTTTATTTAATAACTTCAGTTCATATCCACTGTAGAAATTCTATATAATCAGAAAGAATTGAGTCAATGCTCAGCAATTTGTATGGTTCTTATAAAAAGTCACTGCCCACTGGTCATCAGTCACAAGTTTTTTTTAAATAACAGCCTGATTTCCACAGGGTCCCAAATACTCTAGTCCCCCAGCAGCCACCCAGTCCTGTGGATGACAATGCCATCCTCCAGTTGCTCTTTCAGGCCAGCAATGTCAGGGCATCCTTGACTCTTCTGTTCTGTCCATATGGATTCTTCTAGTCAGTCCATCAGCAAATCTAGCCGCAGTCTGACCACTTCTTACCAGCCTAGGCCACCAAGATCTTTGCAGAAAGCTGCTTCCCACTCTCCGCACTCCACTTTGTGCAGAGCAGGCTGTTAAAAACAAAGTCAGGCCAGGCATGGTGGCTCACACCTGTAATCCCAGCTCTTTGGGAGGCTGAGACAGGAGGATCACTTGAGGCCAGGAGTTTAGGCTGGGCAACACAGCAAGACTCTGTCTCTACAAAAAAGTACAAAAATTGGCTGGACGTGGTGGTGCACACCTGTAGTCCTAGCACTCTGGGAGGCTGAAGCAGAATAACTTCATGCCAGGAGTTCGAGGCTGCAGTGAGCTATGATGACAATGCTGTATTCTAGCCTGAGTGACAAAGTGAGACCCTGTCTTAAAAAAATAAATAAAAATTTAAAATAAAGTTGCTCTGTTGCTCAAAATGCTCCAGTGAGTGCCCTTCTCACTCAGATTTGGGAACCCCATGTGGTCTGTCCCTGCTGACCTTGTTGGCCACCTCCCCCTGTCAAACTCCAGGTTGCTGTGATCACAGGTCTCCTTGCCTTTCCTGAAACGTGCTAAGCACACTCCTGCCCCTGCAGTTTGTACATGCTGTTTTTTTCTTGCTGGTACTGCTATTTCTCAGACACCACCACTCACTCTGCAAAAGAGTTCTGCTTGTTGTCACCTTATCTGACTTCACTGTAAAATAATGAGCCCCCTTCCCATCCCTGCCCCATCCCCAGCCCAGGGGCTGCTCTATCTGCTGCATCTTGCTCTCCCACACAGCACGTTTCCCACACAGCACGTCATAATATATTTGTCTATTGTTTGTCTTCCACGCATCCCCACTTCCCTTGACACCCATTGTCAAATGTAAACTTCACAAAAGCAGAAACTTTATTTCATTCATTGTTATATCCCCAGATCTTAAAACAGTGCCTGGCTCACTGTAGGGACTGACGAAGTGCAGTTGACCTCTATAGGTGACCACCACCCTCCATTGACCACCTCGTTGGGTGACCTAATTTTCACAGGCTGGACATACACCACATGTATGTATCAGTACAGTAGACCCACTGCCTTATGTTGACCACCTCTGATGTTGACCAGTTTATTGTAGTCCCTTGGGTCATTGACTTACAGAGGTTCTCGAGTATTTCTTGACTAACTGAATGAATGGATTACCTAAGTGTGACATATACATATATATGAGCTAAGTTGATAATAAGCTATGTGATTGCCAATGGAATTAAATGTATTTTCTAGCATTTATAAGTCTTTTATATCTTTCCTTTTGTAAGTTGTCTTTTCCTTTACAGATGATTGTATTGTTAGATTTGTATGTGCTCTGTATATATTAAGAATTTTTTTGGCTTGGCACCTATAGCACAGTGGTTACAGTGCTGGCCACATATACCCAGGCTGACAGGTTCAAACCCAGCCTGGGCCTGCTAAACAATAATGACAAGAGCAACAAAAAAAACAGCTGGGCGTTGTGGTGGGTGCCTTTAGTTCCAGCTACTTGGGAGGCTGAGGCAAGAGAATCGCTTGAGCCCAGGAGTTGGAGGTTGCTGTGGGCTGTGACACCACAGCACCGTACCTAGAGTGACATAGTGAGACTCTGTATCAAAAAATAATAATAGTTTTTCTCATAGACATGCTTTCTATTCTGAAATGTTCCCTGTGGGATAAGGCACTGTTTTAGATTAAGGTGTCTGAAATGTGTTTTATGATTGAATAAGGCACTAGTGCCATCTATGGCTCATCTTTTTATGTTTCTCTAATTCCAATTTGGTTCCCAGAGTTGGACTCCTGTGCTTCGGGGGACCACGGTTGTGAACATTCCTGTGTAAGCAGTGGAGACTCTTTTGTGTGTCAGTGCTTTGAAGGGTATATACTCCGTGAAGATGGGAAAACCTGCAGAAGTAAGTTTTGCTGGAGCTGGCTCATTTTACTATGTCAGACCATGGCTTGAAACCCCCTATCCCAGTCGCTGTATAAACCGGTTACTCTCAAAAGTCAACACCACACAGCTAAATGTCGTGTGGTATCCTGGATGGCATCCTGGGGCAGAAAAGGGCACTGGGTTAATGTCAATATGGGTTCACTAATTATAACAAATGTGCCATATATTAGTTCTGGTAAGATGTTGAAATAAAGGAAACTAAGTGTGCGGTAGATGGGAATTTCTATACTATCGTCTCAATTTTTTTGTAAATCTAAAACTGCCCTAAAAAATAAAGTTTGTTTAAAGAATGCACTAGCAAAATACTCAACGCCAGAGCTACAGCTGAAGTTACTCATTTATGTGCTCTGTGGGAAGAAAGAGTGGTTTAGTAGTGTGCTCCAGTGGAAAGATGTACAGTCAAAAATCCAAGGTTCAGGGCGGCGCCCATAGCACAGTGGTTACGGCGCCAACCACATGCACCAATGATGATGGGTTCAAACCCAGCCCAGGAAGCTAAACATCAATGACAACTGCAACCAAAAAATACCCTGGTGTTGTGGTGGGCACCTGTGGTCCCAGCTACTTGGGAGGCTGAGTCTGGAGAATTGTGTGGGCCCAGGAGTTTGAGGCTGCTGTGAGCTATGATGCCACAGCATTCTACTGAGGGTATCACAGTAAGACTCTGTCTCAAAAAAAAAAAAAAAAAAAAGGAAAGAAATCCAAGGTTCAATCAACTTCTGTTTCTTCCATTTATTAGCTAGGAAATTTGCCTGACTTCTCTGATCTTCTGTTATTCGTGTATAATAACGTTTTTACTTCTGGTAGCACAAATCCCTCATGGAGGGCACCTTGTGATGAGGCTATTTTTGCTTCCAGAAGGCGCGGCCCTTTAGATGGGGTTGCGACAAGTCTGCCAGGGACAAGCAGTCATAGAGTGAATTGCTGGTGGTAATCTCAAGACTCTTTACTGCATAATCAAAGGGGAGTGTATGACCGTGAGCAAACGATGTCCATCCCTACCGGTTATCTTTTTCTCAAGCTTCTCAAAGCACTTTATAGAAAACAACTCATGTTGACACTTTTTTGAAGAAAAGATGAATAACCGGAATTATTACTCATTTTTTAGACAGCAAAGCTAAGACTCTAAGAGTTATGTGATCTTCCTAAGTCATATATTACATCAGGGATAAAGCCCAAATTATATTTCAGTGCTGTTAATCTAAACTGAGGTTTAATCTCCTAAGTAATCATACCAATAGCATTTCCATTCTAATACCAGAAACTGTCTGCAGAAAGCTGATGATGGATTGCATTTTAGACATTAAAGTAGGTGCTGGTGAATGATGATGGTGATGATAGTGAGAAAGTTTGAAGAGTTAGCCTGAATTAGAGCCGCTAAATGTTATTCTCAGTTTTATCTTTCTGTCCCGTGGATCACTGAGCTCAAGTGGCACTAGAGTGGCTGAGATGGATGGCTCCTTCAAGGTGAAGTCCATGGAAAATTCATGTGGGTGAAATTGTTTTAACTTGCTCTACTGTCTCCAGGGAAAGACATCTGCCAAGCAGTAGACCATGGCTGTGAACACATGTGCTTGAACAGTGGCGAGTCATACACGTGCAAGTGCTGGGAAGGATTCCGGCTCGCTGAGGATGGGAAACACTGCAGAAGTAAGTAGCCTCGAGGTGGAGAAGGACTGTTCCATCTGTGGGACTAGGGTGGTTATCAAACTTCATTTGATCTTTAAATCTTCCTTTATTACCAACGTTACAAATATCTGTTCCTCTCTTGGGTGCTCTGGTAGTGTTTGGCCAGAGCGGCCCCTCAGTTCTTTGTGAATTTCACACTCAAGGCCTGGAGTTGTCAGCTTCTTTTCAGTTTCTCTTAGCGGTGGTCCTTTCCACAATAGCTGTGGGGATGCCCTGAGCTCAGCACAGGGCCTGAGTAGTCCGTGGACTGCATTAGAATTTCTATCAGCAATCAGGACAAGGACCAAAGGTTAATTTTAGTGCTTTTCCTTCTTGGCACTGTAATTACTACTTGATATGTAAGTAAGGGTAAAGCTTGAGAAAGGGGCTAAAGGGATTTTCTGTGCATTTCATTTATTGACTCTATCATGTGTTTCTATAGATTGATTAGGATAGACTTGGAAAGTTTAGGTAGAATATTAGTCAGGATTCTTCAGAGAAATAGACCACAGGAGATAGATAGATAGATAGATATGGAGAGAAAGAGAGAGAGAGAGTGATTTTACGGGATTGGTTCATAGTATTGTGGGGGCTGACAAGTCCTTAATGTGCAGGGCAGGCTGGAAACTGAGGCATGAGTTGATGCTGCAGCTCAAGCCTGAAGGTAGCCTGGATGCAGCCCTCTCTCTTCCTCGGGAGACTCAGTCTTTTTTTCCTTTAAGGCCTTCTGATTTGGATGAGGCCTACTTACTTTATGGAGGGTAATCTGCTTTACACAAAGTCTAAGGATTAATCCCACCTAAAACTTACCCCCCAGCATCATTTCAACTGGTATTTGACCAAACAACTAGGCTCTCTGTAGCATAGCCAAGAGCACTTTGTAGCCATATAAAACCAACCTTCACATTACCTAAGGGATGAGGTACTGGTGCACTAGCTCCATGTGATGGTTATTAGAAGAGCACAGGGAGGGGTTTGTCCACATTGTGAGATGATGAGCTGTTGATCCCATATTTGGTGGGGACTTGACAATGTCTTAATTGTTTTTGTGACACTCTGCCTAGTGAGGAAATGGCTCTTTTTCAGTTAAAGCAAAATAATTTGCTTTTGAGGTTGATTTGGGGGGATTTTCTTATAGATTCCTTGTTTGGAAAAAACATTTGAACCATGTTTTTCCCTCTGTTGTCTCTCTCTGAATTCCCCCCACCACACCAAGTAGCAGACACCAGCTGGGTGTCCTCTAATTCAATTCTGACACTATCTGCCTGGAAATAATGTCAGATCCCACAGATTGAAGGCTCAGTCCTCAAGACTTTCCCCATCCTAGAGACCAGTTGAAAGTTCAGCTCTCTGGAAATTCTGAGCTTCAAGTTAAGGCCCCAGGATTCCTGCTTTGTTTTCTATTAATTTGCTGTTAGCAGCTCACAGCACTCAGGGAACCACTTACTTGCGTTTACTGGTTTGTTATAATGGATATTACAAAAGATACAGGGAAGCTCTGTACCCCATCCCCCATATTTCACCCTGTGCACCATGAGGGTGAGATATGGGGGATGGGGTACAGAGCTTCCCTGCCCACCCTGGGTGCACCACCCTCCAGGATCATCCACATATTCAGCTCCCTGGAACCTGTCCAGACCCCATCCTTGTGGGGGTTTATGGAGGCTTCATTGCATGGCCATGATTGACAACCATGTAGAATCATGACTGGACAAAAGTACAAGATCTCACCCGGCAAGGCCTGTCTGTGCCGGCTTTTCTTGGCCTCTCTGTGTGGCATTCCTTCCTGTAGCATGTGGGGCAGGACACTTTCTGGAGTGAGGATCTTTCAGCCCATGATTAGATTAGAGTCCTATCTTGGGTAGGTGAAAGGAGGACGGGAGAAGATTGGAGAGAGATTCTGTTTCCTGAGGCCTGTTCTTGGGACCTATAGTGCCCCCACCTTATAACAAAACACTGTAACAAGGGCAGTGGAAGTTGTGAGTCAGGATCTGTGGATGAAAACCTATAAACACATATGAAATAATATTGCACTCCTTTGAGATAAATGGAGACATTCCACATGCTGATGAAGCTGGGTTGGATGGAACTCACTGCTTTCTACTAATGCTGGGAAGAGGACTCCCACCATTAACAGGAAGTTCTGTTTGAACTGCTGACTCTTGGGATGCCTGCGGTACCCTGGCCTACCCCTGGCAGGGGTCCCTTGATTTAGCTACACACTACAGTATCCCTTTTGTGGATACTGTGTCTGTAATTCTGCCCATTATGTCTGCCTGAGCTGTTTGTTCATGCTTGCATTTTGTAAACATGTGCATATTCACACACACCATTTATTCATTCAACACATTCATTGATTGGTAAATTAACCTATGGGACACAAGGCACAAATTTCACCATTTCCACTTCCAGGGGGTGGGGGTGGGGAACTATAGTCACTGATTGTGATTTTGTGTGAAGCTTCTCCTTGGAAAGGGCTAATGCCAGAAAAGAGCTCTGGGCTTTCATGCTGTGGAGAAAGAGGACTCAGGAGACATGAGGTCTCAGCTGTCATCCCCTTGCTGGATAACCTCGGGCATTGGAGAAAGGTTTCAAGGATCTCTTTCTTCATGTGTGTGTTGGGAATAATTACCCTTGCCTTCCTCTTCTCACAGGATATTGTGAGGATTAAAGGGCTTTGAAGAGTTTGAAGTACCTCACACGTGAGAAATGTTCATTAGACAATCAAAACTGGAGTATTTGGGATGCCTATGGGGAAAAAATCAGAAGCTCAAGCATATTTAACAATTCTAAAATTTAATAATGAATCAAGGGTTTGTGAGAGCCAGAGATTTCTGAGAGGAGCATCTTTCTTCATGGTCTATCCTGAGTATGAGACTAAAATGGATGTTATGAAGGAGATTTGAACACAGATGGATTTTCTTAGGAATGAATTGTTTCCATGATTTCTCCTTACATGACTATTCAGTGCAGCCCATTTATACACCGATAGGATTGTTCAACTCTGTACCTTTTCCTCAGGGAAGGATGTCTGTAAATCCACCCACCATGGCTGTGAGCACACCTGTGTTAATAATGGGAATTCCTATATCTGCAAATGCTCAGAGGGATTTGTTCTAGCTGAGGATGGAAGACGGTGCAAAAGTAAGTGATCTGAACTTGGCTCTCTGCTTTCATTTGGTTTGCAGCAACTGCCATTGGAGTTATCTTCAGGCAACATAAATCCCTCACCTCTGTTTCCCTCATAAATATAAACTCAGGTGCACAAATGCTCTCAGGGAAGGGAGGGCTTAAGGGCCCTCCCCCACAGGGGACAGCACCCATGAAAATACTTTCAGTTTTAGTTGACACTAAGTTCGTTATCAGCCCAGAGGCTAGAGTGATCTTAGGCTGAATGAGAATGTGTGGATGAGGAAGGTAGGATTGTCTGCTTTGTGCTGGAGAATTACATTCAGTTCCAGGCTTGGTACTTTAGGAAGAGAAAGATGGATCAAAAATTCAAACAGAAAAAGAAAATTGCAAAATAGCAAAATAAATCTTGAAAGAATTATTTCAATAAGAATTGAAGTTATTATTTCTCAGAGTAGAGAAGATTTTTCTAAACATGGGAAATTTCAAAGCCATACAAGAAAAAAAAAAGGAAAATATATACTGAGAGGTTAAAGCTATGATAACATTTTTTAACCTATTTGTTATTAGAGATCAAAAAGTTTGATGAAGGCTGGGTATAGTGGCTCACACCTATAATTCCAGCTCTTTGAGAGGCTAAGGTAGGAGGATTACTTAAGGCCAGAAGTTTGAGACCAGCCTGGGCAACATAACAAGGCCCTGACTCAAAAAAAAACAAAAGAAAAGAAAAAAATGTTTGAGGCCAGGCTCCGTGTCTCATGCCTATAATCCTAGCACTCTAGGAGGCTGAAGCAGGAAGATTCCTGGGGCTCAGGAGTTTATCGGGAGTTTAAGACCTGCCTGAGCAAGAGTGAAACTCTGTCTCAACTACAAATAGAAAAACTAGCTGGGTGTTATGGTAGGTGCCCATAGTCTTAGCTATCTGGGAGGGTGAGGCAGGAGGATTGCTTGAACCCAGGAATTTGAAGTTGCTTTGAGCTATGACACCACAGCACTCTACCCAGGGCGAAGGAGTGAGACTCTTTCTCAAACAAAAAAGGAAGTTTGATGATTCTCTGTGTTGGTGAAAGTATGTTGTAATAGGCGATTATGAATGAATGGATCAGTGGGTGTCTGAATTGATACAACCTTTGGGGGAAATTTGGCAATATTTAAATGTAATTCCACTCCTAGGAGTTTAATCTTCCAGGGAGGTGCATGTATTCACAATGCCATATAAGGTGCAGCGTTATTTGTAGCAGCAAAAAATTGGAAACAAGCTAAATGTTCACACATAAAAGACTGGCTAAATAAATTATAGTGTATCTATGCAATAGAATATGATGCATCTGTTAAAAAGAACAAAGCAGCTCTAGACATATCTTCAAGATATTTTAAGTGAAAAAGCATGTTGCTGAATGGTTTTATAGTATGTTACCATTGATGTGTTTTTTCTCGTACATTGATACATGTACTCTAACATATAAGGTCTCTCTCTCTATACACACACACACACACACACACACACACACACGCATGTGCGTCTTTTTTTTTTTTTTTTTGAGACAGGGTCTTGCTTTGTCACCCAGGCTGGAACACACCTCATTACAGCTCACAGCAATCTCAAACTCCTGGGCTCAAGCCATCCTCCGGCCTCAGTCTCCCAAGTAGTTTGGACTATAGTCAAGTGCCACCATGCTTAGCTACATTTTCTTATTATTATTATTTTTTTTTATATAAAGATAGATTTCACTATGTTGCCCAGGCTGGTAGGGAGTTCAACTCCCTACCTCAAGTGACCCTCCCACTTCAGCCTCCCAAGCTGCTGAGATTATAAGTGTGAGCTGCTGCACACAGCCCATATGCTCTTTAATGTTTGAGTTTTCTTTCATGTACATATATTATTTTTTAGAAAAAATTTTTAAAGAAATAGGATAGAAGGCAGCTTTTGTAGCTCAGTGGGTAGGGCGCTGGCCACTTACACCAAGGCTGGCAGGTTCAAACCCGGCCTGGGCCTGCTAAAACAACAATGACAGCTGCAACAACAAAAAAAAATAGCCAGGTGTTGTGGCAGGTGCCTGTAGTCCCAGCTACTTGGGAGGCTGAGGCAAGAGAATCACTTAAGCCCAGGAGTTTGAGGTTGCTGTGAGCTGGGATACCCTGGCACTCTACCCAGGGCAACAGCTTGAGACTGTCTCGAAAAAAAAAAAAAAGAGGATAGAGATAAACATGACTCAGAAAGAATTAAACTTCATGGTGAGGAAGTTCAGTACTATTAATATTTCTTTCTTTCTCTTTTGTTTTTGATAGAGAGTCTCAAGTTGTCACTCTGGCTAGAGTGCTGTGGTGTCATAGATCATAACACCCTCCAATTCGGGCTCAAGCAATCCTCTTGCCTCAGTTTTTCTATTTTTAGTAGAGATGGGGTCTCGCTTTTAATTAGGCTGGTCTCAAACTTGTGAGCTCAAGCAATCCACCTGCCTCAGCCTCACAGTGTTCAGTACTATAAAAGTGAAAAATTAAGGAAGAAACCAGGAATCTTTGTAGGGGGGAATAAAAACCAACCTTGAGGTACCAAATACCGATATGACTGTTACTTCACTCATGATTTATGTGACACCACCCTGCCCAGGTAAAGAAAGAACACTAAGGATAAGCCACAGCTCAGCACAAGGGAAAAGAAACTTTGTATCAGGGAAGCTGCATGATTAATTAGGTCAGAGTGGGAATTTGGGGTCAGACAGACCTGGCTTTGAACGCTGGTTCATTCTATTTGGTGACCTTGGTCAAATTATTTAACCTCTCTGAGTCTCAGTTTCCCCATCTATAAGATGAGGATCTCCCTCCCAGAACCATCATGAGGAACGTGTGAGGTCATTCATTCATTCACTTACTCATTTATTCTCTCTCTCTCTCTCGCTCTATCATCTATCAATCAGCTATTTAGATACAGAGTCTCACTCTGTCACCCTGGATAGAGTGCCTTGGAGATCGTGTATTTAAAGGTGCCAAGCCCAGGGCTGGTACGCACTGAGTGAGAAATGATGGTTCCTGCAATTATCAACAGCAGAGCCGTCCAAAGGGGCTTTGGTGGCAAGGTGACGAACATCTCATGTGGGGAGGTGTTCAGGCCCCATCTGAATGGCCACTGGATGGGGATGTTATAAAGAGGATGTAAGCTACATTTGGACTGCAGTAGATGACCTTTAAGGGGTTTATCCAACCCTGAAATTCTAGGACTGTGTGAAAGCTGTGTTCTGAAAACAGATCACAGCTCTATCTAGTCTCATCAACTTCATTACCAAAAAGAAAATGCCCAAGAAAAACAGGAATGCCCCTCCTGAAACAAGTAGCTGACAGTGGGGGTGCCCTCTTCCTGGGCCTGAAAGCGCGTCTGGCCCTTCTCCCCAAATTTTTCCACTCTACCTTGCTTTTTGTTTTGTGGAGAAGTCTTCTGGGCTCTCCTCTGTGCTGGTGCTGGTTTTTTCTGTATGAAAAGAGTGTATGGGAAACAAGCAAAGACAGACTTGCTGTTGGAAAATTATTTCAGTATTTCTGAAATCTGCTGGGGAGCCTTGTACATGCCACCTGTGTCTTTCTTTGGTTGGTTCAGAACAGGCAATGAATGTACATGAAGCTCTGGATTGGCCTTTTCTTCTTTCACTAATAGTGGATCAATAGGTTGAATAATCCAAACAAGCACTTAATGAAAAAAGAGAAGAACCCTTGCACATGCACCTGAGCACACACAAACACAATTATGTCAGCATGTTATACTTGTCAGATATAGAAATATATTTGCATGTGTCTTTATTTGCTTATATTGTTATGCCTCACTTTGAAAAATTAGACAGCTCCCTGATATATAAAAGAGAATGTTTTATTGTGTATTGTAGACTGCAATAAGATCATCCATTTTGGATCTGTAAACTTTTCTTAAACATCAAAAATCTCTCCACCCAAACGGCTTAAGCATTTGCATTAAGCTTTTATCTCTGTTTTAACATAAACCATCTGAGTTGCCTGGTAAGTTTCTGTATAATGAATTCTTAAGTTTTAATAGGTCAGTGGGATACTTCTAGATGTGCTACTCAGCAAGCATTTATTGAACATCTATGGTGTGCCAGTTACTGGGGGCATAAGAATGCATGAGACACAGCCTCTGCTGAGGAGCCTGGACAAGGAGACAGACACATAATTAAGTAATTATGGCACAAAATGGGAAGCACTGAGAGAGTAAGTACGTTAGACTGTAAGCAACTTGGTGTCGGATCTTTGTCTTGGTCACTATCACAATCCTGCTGTGCCCAATGCCTTGGTCAAAGCAGGTACTCAATAAATGGATTTTTGGTTGAATAAATAATGACTCGTGTTAGGGGTACACAGAGAGTAACTAATACAAGCTGGGTTACTAGGAAAGCTCTCTGGAAAAGGTGATGGCTGAGCTGAATTTTAAGAATCTCCTTCTCAGAGGCTGGGCATGGTGGCTCACACTGGTAATCCTAGCACCCTTGGGAGGCTGAGGTGGGTGGATTGCCTGAACTCAGGAGTTCGAGACCAGCCTGAGCAAGAGTGAGACTCAGACTCTAAAAAATAAAAAAATAACTGGGTGTTGTGGCGGGTGTCAGCTACTTAAGAAGCTGAGGCCAAGAGGATCACTTGACCCCAAGAATTTGAGGTTGCTGTGAGCTAAGATGCCATGACACGCTACTGAGGGTTAAAAAGTGAAACTCTGTCCCCCCCCTCCCCCCCCCCAAAAAAAAAAAATCTCCTTCTCCATTGTCTGTCAGAAGTCAGCACCAGGGTAATGTCACCCTGCTGGAGCAGTGATGGGGACCTCCTGGGCGTCATCAGACCTTCCAGTGTACACTATACACATTACCTCCAGACCTGCTGTCAAGTGTTCCAGGGCTCAGTGTGGACTTGGTTTCCTAGAAAGTTTGTACATCTGCTGTGTGCTTTTGCTTGTGAAAAATAGTTTTTATCAATTTGACAAGCCAGACATAAAAGCATATGTTGCTTGTGACCATCTCAACACCTCCTATCTGTCCTAAGTATTAGCTAAAATTCTAAAGTGGTTCTACAAAGTGGTTATGCCTCCAAATGAAGCATAATTTTCTACATCTACTCTTGTGTATAAATGATTTTTAGTCATTTAATTATGTCAACTTTCATTTCTGTAGGATGCTCTGAAGGCCCCATTGACTTGGTCTTTGTGATTGATGGATCCAAGAGCCTTGGAGAAGAGAATTTTGAGGTTGTGAAGCAGTTTGTCACTGGGATTATAGATTCTTTGTCGATTTCCCCCAAAGCTGCTCGAGTGGGGCTGCTCCAGTATTCCACACAAGTCCGCACAGAGTTTACTCTGAGAAACTTCAGCTCAGCCAAAGACATGAAGAAAGCTGTAGCCCACATGAAATACATGGGCAAGGGCTCTATGACTGGGCTGGCCCTGAAACACATGTTTGAGAGAAGTTTTACTCAAGTAGAAGGGGCCAGGCCCATCTCCGCACGCGTGCCCAGAGTGGTCATTGTATTCACCGATGGACGGGCTCAGGATGACGTCTCCGAGTGGGCCAATAAAGCCAAGGCCAATGGTAATATGGGATGGAGGTGTGGTTAATACCATTCAAGGCTCAGATCTCATAAATTCACTGAATAGTCCCAGCTGGCCACAGGAGTAAGATTCTTTGAGAATACAGAAAGGTTTCCTGTCAACCATGATTATACACTCCTTTACTAAACTGCCACCTAGAGGCCTCAATGGGGCCCCACAGGGGTTAAATAAACTCAGAAAAGATGAGAAAGTCTAGTCAACTAGAGGGTAAGGTTACCTAGACCACACCAGGTAATCATCTACGTGATTTATTAGCTAGTGTGTGACCTCCAGTGGAGAGAATCACCCCTGGGTGTGCTATTTAACCACAAATACACAACAGTTCCTAAACGTGAGTTTGCTTACAGGGGTCCTCAAATTGCAGCCGGCCCGTGGGCCACATGAAGCAGTGTGATTGTATTTGTTCCAGTTTTGTTTTTTTACTTTAAAATAAGATATGTGCAGTGTGCACAGGAATTTGTTCATAGTTTGTTTTTTTTTAAACTATAGTCCGGCCCTCCAACAGTCTGAGGGACAGTGAATTGGCCCCCTGGTTAAAAAGTTTGAGGACACCTACAAGAGCCTGTGAAAACTAGATTCCTGCTGGGAGCTTTTACTGACATACACGTATCTCTGTGTGTGTGTGTGTGTGTGACAGAGTATATATTTTATATACCTAGAGTGCCAAAAAACATGTGTACACAGTTTAAGGAAAAAAACTGAAAAAAAAAGGAAAGAAAAAAACTGTAAACTGTATCAAAACTGTAATACTAAATATATACTGATAACAAAAGATGAATACAAGTCACCCTGAGCTCTACTTGTAATTTCAGAAGTCAAATGTGACTTGAGTATTACAAATTTAACAAACCTTTCCTTTCTTAAAATGTGTATATATTTTTGGGCACCCTCAGTACATATATGTGTGTGTATATATATATTTGTGTATATGTATATATATAGATGTATGTGTGTGTGTATACATATGCATGCATTTTTAAGCTGTGTTTCAAGTGAACACTCTGAAAATGCAATAAATAGCTTTAGGGTAGAGAATGCTCTCGTATTCGTAGGAAGCAGAAGTTATCTTTTTTTTTTTTTGGCCGGGGTTGGGTTTGAACCCACCACCTCCAGCATATGGGGCCAGCACCCTACCCCTTTGAGCCACAGGTGTCACCCAGCAGAAATTATCTTTTAAGAAAATTGAAATGTTGGAATAGATTATGATTCTAAGTTCTTGCAGCTTACTAAAACTTGTGTATAATGCAGGAAGGGACTTGGGGGTTATTTCACTTGTACAGATGTGAAGTGTAATAGAGGTATATGGCCCTTGGCAGAAGGAAATCCAAAGTCTAGGATGGTTGGCTGGTAGAGACAGTTTATGGTAGTTTCTAGATTCCTTGAGGGAGATGAGAAAACTTGAGGTTGTGATGTAATCTGCTGAAAAGCCACTTTCTTTAAGTGCCTGTTGAGGGCACACTGCTCTAGCAGGTCCTGTAAAGGGAAATAAGATGTGCATAGACCAAGGCCTTAGCCAAGACTTCATGGACCCAGCACCTAGATCAGGCTGGCCCATAGTAGACATGTGACAATTACTTGCTGAGTGAATGAACAAAGGAGTGAAACTATTAGCAGTCCCACTGGGTTCAATAAAACCCGATTCACATGAACATTCAATCTTTGTGAAGTTGGTCATTTTAATGATACTGCTTACCTTCCTATTCATTCCTTTTTTTCTAGCTCAGGAGAGTGGTAGCTACAAAAAGTGTCCTGCTCTGAATCATCTGGGGGGATTGTAAAATTAGCTGTTCACAATAGACTAGCTTGCAAAACCCATGGGCCCTTGTAGCCTGTATTTTTAAAAAGTGCTAGAGGGCCAGGCATGGTAAGTGATGCCTGTAATCCTAGCTCTTTTGGGAGGCTGATGTAGGAGGATCACTTGAGGCCAAAAGTTCAAGACCGGCCTGACCAACATAGCAAGACCTTGTCTCTACAAAAAATAGGAAAATTAGCTGGGTATGCTCCTGTGGTTCTAGCTACTCAGGTGGAGGATCCCTGAGCCCAGGAGTTTGAGGCTGCAGTGAACTATGATGGTACCACTTTAATCTAGCCTGGCAACAGAGCAAGATCCTGTCTCAAAAAAAAAAAAAAAAAAAAAGGATTTGGGAAACATTTTGGTCTCCAGAGACACTGGTTAACCCTTTGTCTCATAGAGACTAATCTACCTTACACTTCACCCTATTCAGATTTCCACAAATCACCCAAAGGCAGGGTAGGAGGAGAAACGTGTTTATTTGGTTCTAGAATCAACAGATTTATTTGAAGTAATATCCTGTTATAAATTTAATTACTCTTATGTATAGCTAGCACAGTCTTGCAATAATAGTTATCCTTTTTAGGAAATTGTGCATAAAGTTACTGGGCTCCCAGACAAATATGCTGAACTTGGCTATTGACCTTTTACAGGCTTAGAACAAGATATAACTCTTGCCTCTTGGCTTGAAGAGCCATTTTTATATGAATTTTTTAAAAATCTAGTGTAATGAATTAGCCAGAATAAGATTATCAGTGCAGAAAAATGTAGGAAGTCAAGCAGAACTTAATTCTTACTGTGTTTTACTTTCTTTTCTTTTTTTTTTTTCTTTTTGGGACAGTCTCACTATGACACCCTCGGTAGAGTGTTGTGGCATAGCTCACAGCAACCTCAAACTCCTGGGCTCAAGTGATCCTCCCTCCTTAGCCTCCCAAGCAGCTGGGACACACGCATGCACCACTACACCCAGCTTTCAACTCTGCCTTTTTATTTGCTCTGTACCTAAGGTATTACTATGTATGCCGTTGGGGTAGGAAAAGCCATTGAGGAGGAACTACAAGAGATCGCCTCGGAGCCCACAGACAAGCATCTCTTCTATGCTGAAGACTTCACCACAATGGGGCAGATAAGTGAAAAACTGAAGCAAGGCATCTGTGAAGGTACTGTAACTTAGGTTTAGGAAAGCCCTTAGAGAACAGGGCAGCATGAACCCTTGAATGATAAATCCTCCATTCATTCCTTCAAAGTGCTGCACTGAGCAGGGGCAATGACCCCTGGAAACACAAAGCACAAAAAGGGAAACAGGGAAGGGAGGGCAAGAGAACAGGAACAGCACGACTGCTTGAGCACTTGCTCTGTCCGGCAGTGTGATGAGTGTGTAGACAGGCCAGCAAGTCCACCTTCACAAACACCCTAGAGAGCTGTGCAGTTCAGATGTGCCTGTAATTAGAGCAAAAGGGACGGGAGTCCTTCCAAGCCTGTTGTCAAAAATGTAAAGAACGACCTCCTGCATGGACTCCTGCTCACAGCATATTAGGCTGGCCTTTAGAATTCAGGTTTTGTTGTGTATGCTTTGCTCCAGTTTGCTAGTGGTGCCAGGTATACTTACAAAGAGCAGTTATGCCCATCTTTCCTTTTTACTCATGCCCCAGGTTCAGTCACCAGTAAAATCCAAGCCTAAGGGCTGTGTCTTACTCCTCTAAAAAAGAGAACTCTGAGATGAAGGGCAGTGGGGAGGGAAGGCCTTTCAGATGTAATAAGATGTACGTAAGGGATCTTAGGCTTCTCTCACTAGAGAGAAATGCCCTGGAGTGGTCACAGATACCACAGCAACCAATTGCTTTTTTGAGTCTTCAGTGTTACCAAATAGAACAAACGCTGGGTTATGGGGCAGGTAAGTAAGGAGTTGGTCTGGGACCAGCTTCCTGAAGAACACAAGTGTGCATGTGGGCCACTGTCCCTCCTTTCCATCATCTTTTTCTGCTCAGCTCTAGAAGCCTCTGATGGAAGACAGGACTCCCCAGCAGGGGAACCACAAAATAGAGTCCACCAGCCAACAGGTAATTTTAAAAAGTAGTGGTTTTATTTATTTATTTATTTATTTATTTATTATTATTATTATATATATTTTTTGCAGTTTATGGTCGGGGCTGGGTTTGAACCGCCACTCCAGTATGTGGGGCAGGCACCCTACTCCTTTGAGCCATAGGCGCCACCCTAAAAAGTTGTGTTTTTAGAATCTTTCGTAGATACTTCCACCATGGTTTGCCTCCAGATAAAAGTTGTAAAGAAGTGAAATTAAGATTTTAAGATACGTTAAGGCCTTTTTTTCCTCAAAAAATAAGAAATTAGCATCTCTGCTGACAATCTTTTTGCCACAGTATGTCCCAAAGTAAAGCTCTGTCTCAAGTGCTAGAAAGACCAAGTCCATTATTCTGCTGATGGCTGTTTTATGACCACAGTAGTGTCAAGCAGGTTTGACTTCAGTCATCTTTCTCTTTACAGAATCTGAGCCAATCACCATAAATATCCAAGACCTACTTTCCTGTTCTAATTTTGCAGTGCAACACAGATACCTGTTTGAAGACAACAATCTTTTACACTCTACACAAAAACTTTTCCATTCAACAAAATCATCAGGTAATTCCAAGCAAAATGTTACTGTAAGATAATGTGATTCCAGACTTTTAGCTTGCCAACAAGCATAGCTTCCAGGAGAAAAAGAAAGGAGGAAGTATGAATAGGATACAAGTAATTAAAGAACTTAAGTAAAAAGAGAACTAAAAACATAAACTAAAAGAAACTAGTCATTTTCCCCACTAATCCACAATAATGGCCACTTCTGGTGCTGGAAGCATATACGGTCCTTTTCTGGTATTTACTTTACTGGATGTGGCTGCATGGAAAAAGTCGAACATTTCTTTCATTATGGTTTCCCCCATATGCTCATTCAGTCCTACTATTATGCATCTGGGAAGTCTGGTGGATTATAGAGGTGAACACTTTCCATCTGTTTTCTCAGGAAGCCCTTTGGAAGAAAACCATGATCAATGCAAATGTGAAAACCTTATAATGTTCCAGAACCTTGCAAATGAAGAAGTAAGGAAATTAACACAGCGCTATATCCTTTTCTAACATTATGCTTCCTTATGGAATATAAAGATTATCAAAACTGCATAAATACTTCTTATAGGTTTACCAACTTTAGTCATTCCCATGAATTTGAGCATACTGAACTATAGGGAAGGCTTTTGCTTTGAAAAGCAGCCTAAGAGGTATCCAGGAGCCAAGAGCAACGGTTGAGCACTTAGTTGCCATCTGTTGTTCTAGAGTGTTTAGCATGAAGGCCAGTCAGCCTGCAAAGTAAGGAAAGAGAGAGACTGATTTAATTCCCTCTCTATTAGGAAGATATGCACTGGATCTGACATACATCAAAGGTATAATATGTATAGACAAAGAATGTTGTAGGAGGAAGAGGTTTCAAACTCAGTCTAAACTCCAAACCTTTCCTTTAGCCCCAAGCTGCACCTCAGCCACATCTGGATTCAGTGTGTACTTTCTGGAGGGCTGGGGTTTTCCTCCGTGTGGGTTGGTTTGTTTTTTGGCAGCAGATATATTTTCTATCAGCACTCTAAAAGATGAAACATGTAAGGGAAAAGGCAGGATCCAACGATTCGTTAAAATAGTATCACAAAAGGAATGCTTTGTGATAATAGAGAAATGACAATTCAATACTTTTACTTATTGAACACCCTGCCAATGCTCTCAACTTAGAATTACAGTAAGCTTACTAAAGCTGGCTGATAGCTTTCTCAGCATGCATCAACTATAGGGAAACGGCTTAATTCTGAACTACCTCTGTACCACTGGGCTTGTATAGTAAGGAACAACAACATATAGCAACTCCCTTTCTGAAAGCTGGAAATGTTACCCTAAGCAAAATAAAATCATCTTTCCAACAGTGGTTAATATAGATGATGAATCTGGACTCTTATTCTCCCAAGAGGACAGATAGCAGGTATTAAAGGAGCTTACAAGGAAGATAAATACTTATTCTGATGCCCCTGTCCTTCCCTTTTCCCACCATACCTCTGAAAGTCTATTTGGTGAGAAACCTCAAAAAATTAAATTAAATTAAATATATATATATAAAGGTCGGACAGTTCCTCAAGGCTGCTACCCTTTAGCCTTATCTGGCTCCAGATTTCCCTTCTCTTCTGACTTTGTATTTTCTGAGGCCTGATCCTTTCAGCTTCTTTTCTTCACCAGCTTGCCAGCATTATCAATTCTCTAGCTCCCAGCTGTGTACTATGACAAATTAATTTACAAGCAACAGTGATAAGAGTGGAATTAAAAAGACAAATTCAGGGCGGCACCTGTGATTCAGTGTGTAGGGCACCGGCCCCATATACCAAGGGTGGTGGGTTCAAACCCAGCCCCAGCCAAATTGGAACAAAAAAATAGCCAGGCATTGTGGTGGGCACCTGTAGTCCCAGCTACTCGGGAGGCTGAGGCAAGAGAATCACCTAAACCCAGGAGTTGGAAGTTGCTGTGAGCTGTGTGACGCCACGGCACTCTATTGAGGGTGAGACTGTCTCTACAAAAAAAAAAGTACAAATTCAGAAATGTATGGCTTTGATTTTTTTTTTAAATGCTTACCCTAAAACATATTTGTTATGACATCTTATGTTAAATGAGTTACTATAGGGCCAGATGCAGTTTTCATGCCTCCCCGCACTTTGGGAGGCTGAGACTAGTGAATAGCTTGGGAGTTCGGGTCTAGCCTGAGCAAGAGTGAGACTCCACCTCTAAAAAAATAGCTGGGCGTATGGTGGGCACCTGTAGTCCCAGCTACTTGGGAGGCTGAGGCCAAAGGATCATTTAAGCCAAGGAGTTTGAGGTTGCTGTGAGCTATGATACCACAGCAGTCTACCCTGGGTGACAAAAGTGAGACCGTCTTAAAAAAAAAAAAAAGTCCTATAAACTTACAAGTCACCATTTTAAAATACTTGGCAAAAATGGGAAACAAACCAAAGCCTTTTACATTTCATGATCCAAATTTTTATGTAGATGATCAAGTTATATTTGAATGTAAGTCAAAATAGGCAATTGAGATTCCTCTTCCTTAACTTGAGGTTTACTAGAAGAAATGACACAGAGAATGGAAGCCCTGGAAAATCGCCTCAGATACAGATGAAGGTTAGACATACTCTACATATCTGAACGTCACTGCATCAAAGATTACAATGAAAGCAGTGCAGAACCCCAAAGCTCAGGCTTATGTCAATAATGTTGTGAAGTAAAACATAACCGGTACTAAGAAAGCTGGCTTGCTATAGAACAAAGACAATAAGCAGACACTAACTTGTATATGATTATCTAGGGGGGAAAATATCTTTTGGAATTCTGAGTTCACCATGTGAGAATAAATAAGCTATGCAAGGTATTTTGTAATGTACCATGGATGTGACTTGCTTCTGCCTTGTCTTGCCTTAGAATGTTGCAATCTCATTTCACTTTAAGATGAAGTTTGCGGTCTTTCTTCTGTAGAACACTGGCCATAGGAAATGCTATTTTTTTGTATTGGACTTTACCTTGATATATGTATATGGATGTACACGCAAAATCATAGGACATATGTGGACATATGTACTTGAGTAACAAGTTGGATTTTTTTATATATTAAAATTTACTTCAAGAATGGTATTGTGTAAAATTTTTAATTTAACTTTAAATGCAAGATATGTATACATGAAAAATAGCCAATATGCATACGAACAAAATGTTGAATCTCACTAGTGATCAGGAAAATGCAGGTTAAAACACAGTATTTTTCTTGTCATCAACTTGGTAAAAATGAATGTATTTGACTATTGGTAAGCATGTGGAAATGTGGCTTTTATAGTTAAGAGTACAAATAACAGGCCAGGCATAGTGACTCACGCCTATAATCCCAGCACTCTGGAAGGCTGAGGCAGGTGGATTGCCTGAGCTCACAGGTTCAAGACCAGCCTGACCAAGAGCAAGACCCTGTCTCCAAAAATAACCAGGCATTGTGGTGGGTACCTATAGTCCCAGCTACTTGTGAGGCTGAGACAAGAGAATTGCTTGAGCCCATGAGCTATGATGACACTATGGCACTCTACCAAGGGTGACCAAGTGGGACTGTCTAAAAAAAGAAGAGTGCAAACAATAGTTTCTCTGGATAATAAATCTGCTGTCTCATACAACTAAAAATACAACCCTGTGACTAGCAACTGTACTTAGTTACCTAACTAGATGATTTTAGCACATTACAGGCAGTTCCCAGGTTACAAACGAGATAGGTTCTGTAGGTTTGTTAAGTTGAATTTGTATGTACCTTGGAACAGATGCATTTACCAATTATCTGTAATAGCCTCCATTCATAAGGGACAAGTCTTACATCAGTTGGATGTTTACAACTCAGGGACTTACTATAATAGCCTCCATTGGTAAGTGTTAGCTGCACATTAAGTCAGATCTTTGTAATTCGGGGACTGCCTGTACTTACAAGGAGATCCATGTAAGAATATTACTATGTTTGTAAAAGCAACAAATTAGAAACCGAAAGTATCACCAGTACTGTAAACAAGGTAGTTCATACCATAGAAATACTTTATAGGAATGTGCTAAATTAAATCTATGCAAATACATACTAAAACTCAAACATAGATATATTTTAAAAGCCAATAAGGCTTGCCTATAATCCTAGTACTCTGGGAGGCTGAGGTAAATTGCTTGAGGCAATGAGCTCAAGATCAGCTTGACAGACATAACCAGACCTCATCTTTATTAAAGATTAAAAAAAAATTAGCCAGGCATGATGGCATGTGCCTGTAGTGTCCCAGCTACTCAGGAAACTGAGGTAAGACAGTTGAACCCAGGAGTTTGAAGATGCAGTGAGACTTAGACTTTTATCTCAAAATTTAAAAAAAGTCAAAAATGTTCTTCCCATGGAAGCCACTGCCAAATGATAGATTATCTCCTAGGCCTCAACTTTATCTGAAAATCAAGTTCATTCTAATTATAAAAGTTGTTACTCAAAGTATTAAACCTTGAGTTTTTATTTATACCTTGGATACTCCATTTGACTCTGAAAACACAGGTTTTCATTAGGAAGTAGTGTTTGTGCTGACTTTAAGATAGTCATGAATCCTTTAACAATGGGGTTATGTTCTGAGGCACGTGTCATTGGGCATTCCAGGGGTCCTCAAACTACAGCCCACGGGCCACATGAGGCAGTGTAATTGTATTTGTTCCTGTTTTGTTTTTTTACTTCAAAATATGTGCAGTGTGCTTAGGAATTTGTTCAGTTTTTTTAACAGTGAACTGGCCCCGTTTAAAAAGTTTGAGGACCCCTGCATTAGGCTATTTCATTGTGTGAATCTTGGTATATTTACACAAACCCAGCTGGCATAACCTTCTACATAGCTAGGTTATATGGTAGGGCCTATTAGGCTACAAACCTGTACATGTTACATACTGAATTCGGTAGGCAACTGTTAACACAGTGGTATTTGTGTATCTATGTATATCTAAACATAGAAAAGGAATCTTAGCTTTCTTATAATCTCACAGGGCCACCATCATAAATGCAGTTCATTGTTGAGTGTATTTGCTCAGGCATTGCTTCCACTTGGTCAATTCTATTTCATTTTCTATTGGGTTCAAGCTCCCTCTAGTGGCTCAAAAAGCCGCCCCTCCACCCTCCGCCCCCAGCTGTTAAAATAGTACAGTACATCTCATGGATACATTTTTTAGCTATTAAATACATTTCCTCCAACTTGGGGGGAACTTCCTGGAAAATAAAGGCTTTCAAATTTTTGCAAATTAATTTGCAGTATTATTCAAAATTTACAAGTTAAAGATACTTGGAAGATTGCCTGAAATTTGAAATTGTTTTATTTTTGCCCCCTATACATTTCAATGTAAGGATTTTACATTCCATTTTCATCATTTGTGTCCTTTCCATGCCTTAACTCCATCTGCAAAATAGTGCTAACAGTTCTACTTCAACAGGTTGTCAAGAGATTTAAATGAGTTCACAAATATAGTACTTAGTAAAACATTTTAAATACCCAGTATTAGCTATTGTATTTTTATTCTTCAGCGAAGAGCATCAGAAATAAAGATGGTGTTTGGGTTGAGTGTATGCTGAGTGAATGTAAGGATATAATGAATTCTTTGCTTACCTGAGAAAAATATTCTGACAGATTCTCACCTCTAAAATTATCTCTAGAGGCAAACAAGTAGGAAGCAGTAATGTACATAATGGTAAATGCACAAAATAGTGAAGAACTACTAATAACAAAACAAGATTCTGGACAGTCAGAAGTACATCAACAAGAACTAGGTAAATTTTTAGGCCCTAAAAATCACTATTTGTTATTTATTTATTTATTTTTTTTTTGAGATTCACTTTGTCACCCTCAGTAGAGTAGCATGACATCATATAGCTCACAGCAACCTCAAATTCTTGGGCTCAAGCAATTCTCTTGCCTCAGCCTCACAAGTAGCTGTGACTACAGGCACCCGCCACAATGCCTGGCTATTTTTTTGTTGCAGTTGTCATTGTTGGTCAGCTGCTGGGCTGGCTTCCAACCCAAGCCGTAATCATTGTGCTACTGTGCTACTAGTGCCGAGCCTATTTGCTCTAGTTTTTTTTTTGCAGTTTTTGGCCAGGGCTGGGTTTGAACCCACCACCTCTGGTATATGGGGCCGGCGCCCTACTCCTTTGAGCCATAGGCACTGCCCTATTTGCTCTAATGTTTGATGAGTGACAAAAAGTTAAATATGTTGAGTTCTTGTCCTCTAGGGACTTAGTTTAGTGAGACAGTTGTGATTAAAAAGTCCTAAGGTAACTCAGAGGCACCTGTTCTAGCCTGGAAAAGAGGGAAGGGGGGGGAGCAAGTCTAGGGAGTAGTTGGTAGTAACACCACAGCAGATCCAAGAGAAAGTAGCTTTCCATGAAACAGATGATCATCTTTCAGATGACCCAACTAACTGCATTCATGATCAGCCTAAAAGGTGGTTTCTTCTCTATACTCCTTTTGCTCCTGCCACGATCCCATACCAATTCATAACACACTCCACAATATCTGACTTCTTTAGAACTTCTATCTCCACACCTAACAATTCAATATAGGTATGGAGTGAATCCAATAGGGTAGAGTCCCCCACAACACTCTGAACTACTGAAACACCCTTGCTTTCATTATAATCAGAAAAGAACATTTAAAAAATCATAAACTTGTGACAAACTATCATTCCAAAATGTCTGCAACCCCCAAACCATGCAACAGAAGAAACACTGCAAAGAAATGGTATATTGGTTCCCTCAAACTGATAGTAGGCTCAGTGGTCAAGGTGCCAGCTGCATGCACCAGAGGCCGGCAGGTTTGAGCCCAGCCCAGGCCAGCTAAACAATGACAACTGCAACAAGAAAATAGCTGGGCCTTGTGGTGGGCACCTGTAGTCCCAGCTACTTGGAAGGCTGAGGCAAGAAAATTGCTTAAGCCCAAGAGTTTGAGGTTGCTGTGAGCTGTGACACCACAGTACTCTACTGAGGGAGACAAAGACTTTGTCTCAAAATTTAAAAAAATAGTACACTGGCATCTATAATAAGGTATTCTTCAGGTACCACCATGTAAGAAGTTAAATTAGAGCTAGTCAGCCTAGAGGAAGAGATAACCCAAACAAGTGTGTTAAGTTCACTTGTGGGAGAAACTGACCACGCAGGTACCAAAATTTTCAAACTAGGCAAACAGTGTCAGAAACCAGTAGTCTGTATAATCAGATCTGTTGAAGACCAAGCAATCCTTACCAAAGATTTCAAACATGTATCACTTTGGGCACACTGGTCTCTAGATATATATAAACATGAATACTTTAGAACATTTAAAATTGTAACAACTTAGTGTCTTGTTAACAGGGGAGATGCCAGTTTACAAATGAGATGCTCACTCACCCCCGGCCCCATATGCCAGAGGTGGCGGGTTCAAACCCAGCCCCGGCCAAAACATCACACACACACACAAAAAAGAGATGCTTAAGGAAGTAAATATCCTAATTACCCAGACTTAATTAATACATACTGTATACCTACATCAAAACATAACACATACCCTACCCATAATAATTACATATTTTTTAAGTGTGGGGATGATGTTTTGGGGTGCTTAATGTCACAATAACATGTTAGGAAAACAACAAGAATGAAAATTCCCCTATAGTATTCATAGCCCTCTACAACGAAGAACTGTCTCAGTTAGTACTGCTCTCAAATTGAGAAATACTGAATTAACTGAGTAACCAGCGAAATTCTAGTTAATAGTCAGACGCTCTAAAGCGTCTTTCAACCATTTTTATCTCACAGCACACTTACATTATGTGGATCAAAATAAAGAGTATAAATAATAAACTTACTGTGCTTTGAACTTCTTTTAAAAATAACTTAATCTTTAAAAATTTTCACAGCACACCGGTTGAAAATCATTGCTCCAGAGTATAACCACCTCAGATTAACTTCAGACAAAGTAAAATCATGAGATACTATCTTGAGAGAAACTAACTCCTTCACCCGTCAATCTGGGAACATAACCCACCCCTGGATGTCACACAGCTATTAGGAGCTAAGTCTTAGGGTGCCCTGGCTCACACCTATAATCCTAGCACTCTGGGAAGCTGAGCAGGTGGATCAGTTGAGCTCAGGAGTTTGAGATCAGCCTAAGCAAAAGCAAAACCATTTCTACTAAAAATAGAAAAACTATCTAGACATTATGGCAGAAGCCTGTACTCCCAGCTATTCAGGAGGCTGCAGCAAGATGATCCCTTGAGCCTAGGAGTTTTGAGATTGATTCTCTCAAGGCAAAAAAATAAGAGCTGAGTCCTGACTCCAACTGCAGTACATGCTGATTTTCTGGATGGCATATAGAAGGCATCATCCTATCTTACATCATTCATCTACCATCCAAATTGATTGAGAGAAAGAAGGTGGAAGAGAGACTGATTCTAAAATCCAAAGACACTAGCTTCACTCAAAGCCCAGCAGACTTCCAGGGGTATATCCTACCAGCACCATTCAACCCTATAAATTAAGATGCAGCTAAATCAGCATTTCCCCGTTCTCCCCCAGACCAATTCCAAAGGATTTTTAACACATATGGGGAAGAGTTATAGACAGTCACCAGGTTACAAAGGAGATAGGTTCTTAAGTTGAAACAGTTACATTTACCTGTAACCTATAATAGCTTCCACTTGTAAGTATGAGCCATATACCAGTCAGATGTTTGTAACTTGGACTTACCATAATAGCCTGCATTCACAAGTGCAAGTTGTATGTAAGTTGCATGTTTGTAACTCGGGAACAATGTATACTCTTGGGAAATTCAAGATGCAGTTTCCCAAAATCTTAAACACCAAATATACTTCACGGTACATCTTTTTGGACTATGATATAAAACATACTCAGGCAATGATTATTTTGAATTCATCCAAGTACATCTCTTCTACTCCAACCAGTGTACAACCTTAGGAAAGACCTCTCTTCAGTAAGGTTCAACAAGACTTTTCTCAGCCTATGACAGCATTTTGAGTGAGGAAACATATTTCACTTAATCCTTTCTGCTACGGATTTGGCAAAATGCACTTCTAGTTAAAGTTTGGGCATTTAACCTTGCTGCCTCTCAGACATATTCAAAATATAAAACGCAAACCATGCCCTGAGATTGGAATTACACAAATTAAGTCTCTTAAAAACTAGAAAGGAAACTCAGTGTACTCCCATTACAAAGATGGAACAATGGAAACTGGAATGTTTAACTCTTCACTGGAAAGTCTGGCCAGCACATCCAGCTACCCCATTCTTTCAAAAACTACCTGCAGACAAGCGTATTAAAACAAAGACATAAATAAAATGGATATACTGTTTTAAAACAAGCTCTAGCAAGTTTTATTAAAGAAAAAATGTACATGATTTACTTTTCACCAGTCTGTTCTGGCATGCTTCTAATGATATCAGAGTCAGCTGGATCAATGATGGCCAGTGTGCATACTGTGTAGTATTTTCTGCATTCTGTGCCAGATTTAATATTACTGACGCTGTAATGATGAACACATTTGGCTAACATAGCATGGTACTCTATTTCAGATTTCCTCAAAGTTAGGCAGTTATTGGAGAGGATGACCAATTTGGTTCTCCTGTCTGATCATGTTCAAAGTCTGTTTGTACCCCAGCACATACTTTCCACTTTTCATAATGACCAGGAGCCTACAGTTGATTGATTCTAGTGACTTTTTCATCTTCTTTGCAGCAACCAACTTCTGCTGCAGATGCAGGAAGAGCTCCAACCAAGACCAGCTGCCAAGATGGCCAGGGAGTGAGAAAGGTTGTAATTTCTTCTTTCAACCATTGGTCATTTAGGAGTGCATTGTAAAAGTTCCACAGATTTGGGAATATCCTAAATTTCCTTTTGTTGTAGGTTTTAATTTAATTCTATTATAGTAAGAAAACATGCTTTGTATGATTTCAGTCTTTTTACATTTATTGAGGCTTGCTTTATGATTTGACATATAGTTTATCCTGGAGAATATTCCATGTTTGTTTCAAAAGAATGTTTATTTTGCTGTTGTTGAGTGGAGTTGTCTATCATGTCAATTAGGCCAAGTTGTTTTGTAACATTGTTAAGTCTTTCTATCCTTGTTGATTTTATGTCTAGTTGCTCAGTTATTGAGAGTGGGGGATATTGAAGTCTCCAACGATTATCATTGAATTGATTATTTCTTCAAAATAATGATAAACTTATGGCAGTTTTGACTCCATGTGTTTTGGGGCTTTGTATTTTAGATATGTATGTGTTTATAATTGTTATGTCTTCCTGATCACTGAGTCTTTTATTGTTATAGCATGTTTTTTCTTTTTTTTTCAGAATAATTTAATTTTTTTCACTGAAAATTTATTTTGTCTGACATTAGTATGCCCATTCCAAGTCTTTTATGGTAACTGAGTGGATTATTATTCTCTATCCTTTCATTTACAACCACTTTTCATTTTTCAGTCTAAAGTGTGACTCTTGTTGACAGTATACAGTTGTATTTTGTTCTGTTTGGAAATGTAGTCTTGCAATCTTTGCCTTTTATTGGCATTGATATTTAATGCATTTATAATTGTTATGATTTGATTTTTCTGTCATATTTGCTGTTTTTTTTGCTTTGTTTACTCCTTTACTACACTCTTTTGCATTAAACCAATATTTTCCAGAATTTCATTTTAGGTTCTTCTTAATATATATAAACATATATTTATTATATTTGCATTCTCTTCAAGTTTTTCATGCTAAAAATAAGAACTCTTTATTGAATGATACCACATAGAAAGTAAAAAGATGAACTACATCTGGAAAATTATATTTGCCACACAAATGATGAAGAAAATACTAGTATTTATATACATAAATAAATCTTACAAATCAATAAGAAAAAGATAACTCAATAGAAAAATGGACAAAAGATGTATAGTTCACAGAAAGGAAGGTCCAAAAGACCAATGTCTGTATCTCTGTGCCGGCCCCAACAGTAATTAATACACCCTCTCTTAGTAGCTCTCAGCAATGGCTGACTGAAGTTGTTGTATAGATGCCACAAATACTTCAGCCCCCTATCTTTCTGAGGCATGTGTCCTACCAGTACTATTTCCTAGAATTTCTCCTATGTAATTAAGTTCCCACTGCTTATAATAGTAACTGGCCTGATAATATACCATGTGTGGACTACTTTCTGTTCTCTCACTTCTCATTACTCTGCTACCTTCTTTCTGGTCATGCCTCACATTAACCTTGGATGCTCAGCTCAGGACCTTCTTCTAAGAAACTAAACTAAGATAAAATGGTTCAAACTTCTTTGATAGCACTAGACAGTGTCTGAGCCCTAGCAACTCTATGAGAACTTCATTTATGAAAAAAATGTGATAGCTTTCCTTGGAATGCCTATAGAAGAAGGGACCTGATGGCTTCATGCCAGCCCTGATGGCCAGGTACCCAGAACATAGTCAGCATAGACTTAAAAGTTGAACCCAGGAGTCTGGCTGATGGACCTCCTACAGGTCTGTTTTCTTTCCTTCCTTTTTAAAACTTGCCCACAGTCAATAAATTTGTTTCTGATTTTCACAGTTAAACTATCTCTTTTCCTTGAACCATTTTTAAACACTTTTAATGAGACATCATTGGCATACTAAAATGGTATGTGTGTGTGTGTGTGTGTGTGTGTGTGTGTGTGTATATATATACATACACAAATATGTACAGTAAATGATTTGATGTTCTGCTGTATGTATACATTGGGAAATGATCACCACAATCAAGGTGATTAATATATCCATAACCTTCACATAGTTCCCATTGTGTAACTATGTATGTATGTATATATGTGTATGACAATTAAGATCTACCCTCTTAATTTTCAAGTACATTATATAATATTATTAACTACCATTATCATGCTGTGTATTAGATATCCAGAACATATTCATCTTGTATCACTGGCTTACACTGTATATTGTAATTTATTACAACCTACTTTAGATTAATAGTAACTTAATTTCAGAAAAATTTATAAAGTTTGCTGCAATATAGCTCCATTTCCTCTCTTCTTTTGTGCTATTTATAGTTACATATATTACATCTTCATACATTATAAGTCTAACAATATTTGTAATTATAATTTTAAGCAATTATTTTTGAAAGCAGTTAAGAGTGAAAATTATATATTTATGGTCGATAGTAGGCAGAATACCCCGTTGGCACCCTGTTGTCCCCCAAACATGTCTGCATCATGATCTCTATAATCTATGAATATACTATCTTACATGGGAAAAGAGACTTTGCAGATGTGATTAAGATTAAAGACCTTGAAATAGTGAGATTATCCTGGATTTTCCTGGTGGGGCCAGTCTAATTTAATCACATTAATCCTTGATTGCAGAAAAATTTTCTCTTTCTTTCTTTCTTTTTTTTTTTTTTTTCATAGACAGAGTCTCAAGCTGTCACCCTCAGTAGAGTGCTGTGGATATCACAGCTCACAGCAACCTCAGACTCTTGGGTTTAAGTGATTCTCTTGCCTCAGCCTCCCAAGTAGCTGGGACTACAGGCACCCACCACAATACCTGGTTATTTTTTTTGTTTCAGTGGTCATTGTTGTTTTAGTTGGCTGCAGCTGGGTTCAAACCCACCACGCTCAGTGTATGTGGCCAGTGCCCTGCTGACTGAGCTATGGGAGCTGCCAGAAAAATTTCCTTATTTAGAAAGAGAGACATGTGATGACTGAAGGATCAGAGAGATATGATGTTGCTGGCTTTGCTATGAAGAAAGGTAGCCCCAAGAAATGCAGGAAGCCTCTAGAAGCTAGTAAGCAAGGAAACAAATTCCCTTTTCAAATCCCCAAGAGAAGAATACAGTTCTGCCTACACTTTGATTTTAGCCCAGTGAATTCCAGGTCATACTTCTGACTTGCAAAACCTGTAAATAATAAACTTGTTTAAGCTTTTATATTTGTGGTAATTTGTTTCATAGGCTCTAGAAAACTAACACACTGCCTTATATTTATCTATGTAATTGCTTGTACTGGTGCTCTTTACTTTTTGTGTGGACTTAAGTTATCATTTGGTGTCATTCTTTCTCAGCCTTAGATAATTTCCTTAAGTATTTTATGTAAAGCAGCCAATAAACTCTCAGTCTCTGTTTATCTGGGATGTCTTTATTTCTCTTTCAATTTTTAAAGGATATTTTTCTTAAATATAGAATTTTTGAGTTTTATTTTCTTTTATCCTTTGTAATGGAATTTTATTTATTTATTTATTGGCTTAAAACAACAGAAATTTATTCTATTTCAGTTCTGGAGTCTAAAAGTTCAAAATCAAGGCATTGGCTAGGTTGGTTCCTTTGTATACTCAGAGGGAGAATCAGTTCCATGCTTCTTTCCTTGCTGTGCTGTAGTTTGTAGCTGGTTAACTCCAATCTTGTCACATGATCATTGTCACCATAAATCTGTTGTGTTGTCCTTCTTCTAAAGTTGCCAGTCATGTTAGATTTATGACCCACTCTATTTCAGTATGGCTTCAGCCTATTGCATCTGCAAAGACCCTATTTCCAAAAGAGGTCATATTCTGAGGTTCTAGGAAGGACATAAATTTTGAGAAGACTATTCAATCTAGCACAATGGGAGGCCCTTCTTCTCTCTTAGTCAAAATAGAAAATAATAGAAAATTTGGGACAGGGGATCAGGAAGGAATGAAAAAAATGAGTGCCACCCACACTGAAAGACATAAAGATGCAAGTGAGGGGTGGTATTTATCATATCTTCAATTCAATACACTAATCTTCCCCCTGAAAAAATTAGATACATTTCGGAAAAAGACACTAATTTAGTGCAAACTCAACCATATAGTTTCTAGTTGAGCTCCTTAACCAGATAACCATAGCAAGTGAAAATTAAGAACAGCTTATGTCACATGGCATTCAACTGCTGATTTGGCAAATGACTTCTATTCCAATCAAAAGCTTCCTCTATTAATCTGGAATGGACTAAAGTATCCATCTCAATCTTGCCCTATGGCTAGATTTAGAGTTTTCCCACTCTTTGTCAGTATATTCCAAAGAGACTTGGATCAGGTGGTCTTTTCCAGTATGATACTGGATCATTCTGTTGATGACTTCATGGATTAGGTGAGCAGGAAGTGGCTAATACATTAGAGGCATTTGTAACAAATGTTCCTAAAGAGGGAGTATATCAAAATCCAATGTATCAAGTAATAGTCTGCTGAAGAATACTTACCTTTTTTTAAAAAAATTAAATCATAGCTGTGTACATTAATGCAGTCATGAGGTACAATGCGCTGGTTTTATATACAATTTGGAATATTATCTTCCAACTGGTTAACATAGCCTTCATGGCATTTTCTTAGTTATTGTGGTAAGACATTTATATTCTACACCTAGTAAATTTCACATGTACCCTTGTAAGATGCACCGTAGGTGTGGTCCCAACAATTACCCTTTCCTCCCCCCTCCCTCTCCACTTTCCCCTTATTCTTGAGCTATAATGGGGTTATAGTTTTCATAAAAAGCTATAAATTGGCTTTATAGTAGGGCTGAGTATATTGGATACTTTTTCTTCCATTCTTGAGATACTTTGCTAAGAAGAATATATTCCAGCTCCATCCATGTAAACATGTATGAGGTAAAGTCTCATTTTTTCTTTAAGGCTACATAATATTCCACGGTGTCCATATACCACAATTTATTAATCCATTTGTGGGTTGATGGACATTTAGGCTTCTTCCATGACTTGGCAATTATGAATTGGACGGCAGTAACCATTCTGGTACAAATATATTTGTTATAATGGGATTTTTGGTCTTCTGGGTATAGACCTAATAGAGGAATTATAGGATCGAATGGCAGGTCTATTTTTAGATCTCTAAGTGTTCTTCAAACATCTTTCCAAAAGGACTGTATTAGTTTGCATTCCCACCAGCAATGTAGAAGTGTTTCCTTTTCTCCACATCCATGCCTCATCACTGGTTTGGGGACTTTGTGATATGGGCTAATCTTACTGGTGTTAGATGATATCTCAAAGTAGTTTTGATTTGCATTTCTCTGATGATTAAAGATGATGAGCATTTTTTTATATGTCTGTAGGCTGTGTGCCTGTCTTCTTCAGAGAAGTTTCTCTTCAAGTCCCTTGC
>CAUYPK010124026.1:0-17239 GCA_963574355.1 Loris lydekkerianus | reverse complement strand
CCATCTTTCTTTCAGGCTGCATACTATTCCAGGGTGTACATGTACTCAGCCCTACTATGAAGGTAAACTATAGCTTTCACATGAAGGCTATAACCCAACTATACCACAAGACTATAAGGAGAGGACCAAGGAAGGGGAAGGGAGGGGGGAGGTTTGGGTCCAGTTTTAATCTTCTACAGGTTGCCAACCAGTTTACCCAGCACCATTTGTTAAATAGGGAATCCTTTCCCCAGTGAATGTTTTTAATTGGCTTGTCAAAGATGAATTAACGGTATGTAACTGGATCCATCTCTTGGTTCTCTTTTGTGTTCGAGACATCTAGTTCTCTGTTTTTGTGCCAGTACCATGCTTTTTTGATCACTATTGATTTATAGTACAGTCTCAGGTCTGGTAGTGTGAGTCCTCCTGCTTTGTTTTTATTGCTGAGTAATGTTTTGGCTATTCGAGGTTTTTCTGATTCCATATAAAATGAAGTATTATTTTTTCAAGATCTTTAAAGTATGACAATGGAGCTTTAATAGGTATTCCATTAAAATTATATATTGCTTTGGTTAGTATGGACATTTTAACAATGTTGATTATACCCAGCCATGAGCATGATATGGTTTTCCATTTGTTAACATCACCAGCTATTTCTTTTCAGCTATTTCTTTTCTCAGAGTTTCATAATTCTCTTTATAGAGATCTTTCACATCCTTTGTTAGGTAAATTCCCAGATATTTCATCGTCTTTGGCACTATTGTAAAAGGAATAGAGTCCTTGATTGTTTTTTCAGCTTGACTATTGTTGGCGTATATAAAAGCTACTGACTTGTTAAGTATTGATTTTGTATCCTGAGACACTGCTGTATTCCTTGATCATTTCTAAGAGTTTTGAAGTTGAGTCCCTGGGTTTTTCCAGGTATAGGATCATGTCATTAGCGAAGAGTGTTAGTTTGATCTTCTTTGACCCTATTTGGATACCCTTGATCACCTTCTCTTGCCTGATTGCGATAGCTAATTCATTTAACATAGTAATGGAAGTGGGCATCCTTGCCTACTTCCTGATCTGAGTGGAAATATTTTCAATTTTACACCATTCAGTATGATATTGGCTGTGGGTTTGCTGTAAATGGCCTCTATCAGTTTAAAAAATGTCCCTGCTATGCCTATTTTCTTAAGAATTCTGATCATGAAAGGATCCTGGACATTATCAAAGGCTTTTTCTGTGAGACTCTGTTTAAGAAAAAAATTCTCAGGAAGTCACTGACCCATATGTATAATGTTGTGAAAGCTTATTTTAAAATTGGTCTACTTGTAAATATTAGAATATTGTTTGTGAAATGTCTGTTCTATAACTTGTGATGTTAATAAGAAAAGTTATCATTTATAAATAGCTATTGTGGGTATGATATTAGGAGACTGATATACATAATCTCATTTACTCCTGTAATAATTCTGTCCAAGTACTATTTACCACTACCAAATGCCATATAGCATTTGAGACAACTACACTTTATAGATAAGGAAGCTGAAGATCAGTAGCTAATAATTACCCTAGTAGGTCATGCTGCTAGTAAACTGGTCAGCTGGGCTTTGTAACGAGGTGTCTGTGACGCCCAGCATTAGCTCTTTTCACTTAGCTTTGTTCCTGCAAGGAAGCTCATGACTCAGGATAGAGCAGAACAAATTGTCTTGGAGACACACCTTCCTGCTTCCTTCCCTGTCCTCTCTCTGGGAGCTACAGTGGACACTTTTCATCAAACGTGAGCATGAAGAGGCTTCAGGAGTTTGAATTTTTAAATCTGTTTGTATTAATTATAAACTTTATCCTTTTTTTTTTATTTTATAGAAAAGGCAGCAATGTAGATCTGATGCCCAAGAAACAAAAGGATCTACCTTCATTACCTCCAATACAAGTGATTTTAGTGACCCAGTTTACAAAGAGATTGCTATTACGAATGGTTGTATTAATAGAATGAGCAAGGAAGAACTCAGAGCTAAACTTTCAGAATTCAAGCTTGAAACCAGGTAATTAAGTAACTTTAAAATTATAAAAGAAGTACATTCTCCTTTCAGAAAATTTTGAAAACACCAAAAAATTAAAAATCCTCCGTAATCCTATATCATAAGGAGATAGTTCTTAACAATTCAAATAACTATAATTTATATTCTTATAGTGAGTTATATCTGTGATTGATTCTTTCTGGTCAGTCTTTTAGATGACAGGACTGCTGAGTCGAAGTCTATAAATATTACAATGATCTACCAACAATGTATAGTAGTACCTATCTCATAACAAGTGTGTTATTTTTTTTAGTTGCTTATTTAGTTAATAAATTAATGAGATTGACTATTTTTCTTTCTTATTTTCTTTTGGCCATATGTACTATTTTTATAAAGACGGTTTATTTGAAATGAGGTACAGTAATTTAAAAACATCTTCACTTACAGTGCTAGGACTTTTTTTTGTTTCAATTTCTAACAGAATGATAGTGTGTGTTACGTTTAAATGTATATCGAATGAGAAAACGGTGCAGCTTAGTCAGGTGTATGTGTATTTTTAATGAGATATACATACACCTAAATGTTTAGTAACTTTTTTTTTTTTTTTTTTTTTACACAGAACAAGTCACTTTACTTTGACTTGGGTCATGGGGTAGGAATAAGTTTTGGAGTCCAGAAAAATATATAGATTTTTGATAAACAATAAGACTGCCAGACATCAAGAAATAATTGACCTTACATAATAGGTAAAAACTTGAATTGTTTCAGGGCGTCCCTAAATACTTACTCTCTTATTGCTATACTTATTCTCCTTTTTGCTATAAAATAGAGCTTCACTGCTTTTCAAAAGAGCACAAATATATATTTTTTTCCCTTCTAGGTTGTCTGTATCATAGTTTGTGAAGAAAATTTTGACCCCATTTTTCCCCCCGATTTTTTCTGTTATAAAGGTATATAACCTGTAGCCTACAGAAGATTTTCTGAGCAGAATTTTTGTCCTTCCCAGGTGTGAAGATCAATTGCTTACTCCTGGCTTGCATGGGAGCTAGAGATCTACATGTATGTTTATACATTTATTCAACAAGCCTGTGTTGAATTCTAAGCAGTACACTAGTCATTCAAGTTATAAAGGTAAATACAGATACGTTCCCCACTTTGGAATCTCAATCTTTTGGGAAAACGCACAAACTAGTAACCACAGTACAGAATAGCCTGTGCTGTATTAAAGGTCTGGCCACATACAGCACGAGAGTACAGAGGAGAGTATCTGTCAGGAATTCAGGAAGGTGACATTGAATTGTGCCAACTAGAAAAGGGAGGGAAGCAAAAAGATTTTACAATTAAAATTCCTGTATGTATGTTTTCTGCTACATGATGTTGTTTTCAGCTATTGTGTAACCAAAGTTAAAGAACACAACAGTGTACCACATAATCAGGCCATGGCTTATGGAATAGGTTTTGTCTGCGGTATATAGTGTACTCCAGAAACATTTGAGGGTGATGTTGAAGTGATAGGTTGTAGCCAGGTGGTAAGGGAACTCTATACTGTAATCTGTATTACCTTGTAAGTAGAAGGGATCCGTTCAGGATATTTAAGCAAGAAATTGGCATTAGTGCTCAGTTCTCAAGTAAGTTAAAGAATCAGTTGAAGGCTGTGATAGTGGAAGCATTTGTTGTATTCTAGGAACATAATGGGAGCTGTAGCAGAATTAAAGAAAACCAGATTCTGAATAATTATTCTGAGTTGGAATTGGGTGAAATGGTGAGTATTTGGAGGAGCAAGAGAGATGTTAAAGATGGCAGGTTTCTAGCCAGAACAACTATAGGGTTGTATGTTTGTGCTGCCGTTAGGTTTGCAGGCAACCTTTTAGTAAATAAAGTTTCTCAAAAAAGAAGCAAGGAAAAGAAATTAAGGCAAAGTAATCTGAAGCTGTCACATGCCATAGAGGTCACTCAGTACCTTAATACGAAAGGGGTTAAGGCTTTTTCTCCCCCCAGGTTTTTGTAATTTGAAAAGTTTCAACCAAATACACATATTAAGACATTTTGTCTTACAACAGCTAACTGGTGATTATCAGTGTTTTCATGAGTGGGATTCCTTTTCGGTGCTTGTATGGTAGTTTAAAAAGTAAAAGGAAAGATTTTTAAAAATTTTAATAGTCACTAATGAGTGATACGACCAAAATGCCTTATTTGGAACTACACATTAATTACAATTTAGAATAGATCCTTGTACTTTCACTTGGTAATATGATTCAGTGTATGATTCAGCCAAGTAGCACAGAAGGGAGCCTGAAATAGTAAGTAGATTGTTACATTTTGATTTTGTACTTGCAGGCCAATGTAGGATTCAGCCAAGTAGCGTAGAAGGGAGCCTGAACACTGGTTGTAACTTCTTAATTTTTTGAAGAAATTCATACTATTTGAAGAAAGGGATCACCCTTACCAACCATTATTATTTATGTAGGTGGACTTTTCGTTTCTCCCTCCTGTTCCATTTGTGGGATGTGTATTTTAAAGCTGTCAGTAATAGCGAAATTCCTTAAATCCTGTTCTATTTCCATTTAAGAACCTACTAAGTATTATGTTCCTCTGGACACAGTTGGTTCTAGAGTAGTTTCTAAATTAGTTAAGTAGCCAATAGACATGCAACTTTATACTCTAGGCTCATAATGCTTTCATATTTGTATGGATTTTTTGAGTTGTTTAACCTCAAAAGCCAAAGGGGGAAAAGAAAGTATCCTGATATGTTCAATTGTACCAGAATTAATCACGTTCTGAAATTTATATTTTGACCAGTAGAACAATTCAGTGTTAATTTCAGCATTTGTATCATTTATGTCATCTTACTGTACAAGGAAACATGGCCGTGTTGGTGATGTGCGCTGACAGAGTTTATGGTTTGCAATACCAGCATATGTGGGAGAAAATACTGTGGTATACTACCAAAATGCAAAGTTACTTATGAAGGACAAAGTTGATGTTATGTTGTTCTATTTTAATTAGTTCTTTTGCTAACTTAGGTTTGAGTCTTGCTTTCCTTACATTTATTTTAGCTAGCCTTTGCTAAATTATGCTGTGACTGTCAGTGTTCAACCCAGTGCCAGCAGGTAAGAGTTCTGATTTTTGACTATAAAATATACCTACAAGTAAATTTTATTCTTCTTTTGCTTAGAGGAGTAAAGGATGTACTAAAGAAGAGACTGAAAAACTATTACAAGAAGCAGAAGCTGATGTTGAAGGAGAGCAGTTGTGCTGACAGTTATTATGACTACATTTGTATTATTGACTTTGAAGCCACTTGTGAAGAGGGTAACCCACCTGAGTTCATACATGAAATAATTGAGTTTCCTGTTGTTTTATTGAATACGCATACGTTAGAAATAGTAAGTAGATTGTTACATTTTGATTTTATTTTTAAGTAGTGAGGTATTTTCAGTAGTGAGGTGGAGGACCTTATTTGATGATTTAGCTAGAGTTAGAATTCTGAAGTAGGTCTCTTTTTTTGCTGTGAACTTTTTATCAGCTTGATTAACAGAAAAGCTATAAAAAAGCAATTTTAGAGAATGCATCTCTTATTTCCCAGGAACTGAAATTATAGTGTTTTTAATATCTGTTTAGAACATCTGGAAGGATGTGAAAATCCCCTGGGAAGAAAAAAAATATACTAAGTCTGTCTCTAGTCGCAGAGATTCTAAGGTGTTCTGTGGCAGAACCTGACAGGATGGAGAACCGTGGCCATCTGGACTCTGATCTCTAAGGGTGATAGTTTACAGAAATCATTTTTTAACCTAGAACTGGCCATCTTTCTGATAGAAAGTTTATGGAGGAGAATATAGCTCATATAACTTTGGTTTCTGAACTATATATTAATAGTATGTATGCCTTTTTTTCTTGTTGAGACAGTCTCACTGTTGCCCATGGTGAAGTGCAGTGGCATCAACCTAGCTCACAGCAGTGTCAAACTCATGGGTTTCAGTAATCCTCCTGCCTCAGCCTCCTGAGTAGCTGGGACTGTACATGCCCACCACAATGCCTGGCTAATTTTTTTATTTTTAATAGAAATAGAAATATGTATACTTCAGATACATGTTATTAGTGCATTATTCATTCAGGAAGTCATGGCAGGAATACCCTGAAATACATATACTACTATTTGCCTAGCAAGGATATATTGTAACATACCATCTACTCAGAAGTCACTTCTGGGCTCGGCGCCTGTGGCTCAAGTGGCTAAGGCGCCAGCCATATACACCTGAGCTGGCAGGTTCGAATCCAGCCCCGGACAGCCAATGACAGCTGCAACCAAAAAAAAAAAAAAAAAAAATAGCCGGGCGTTGTGGTAGTCCCAGCTACTCGGGAGGCTGAGGCAAGAGAATTGCTTGAGCCCAGGAGTTGAAGGTTGCTGTGAGCTGTGATGCCATAGCACTCTACCCAGGGTGACAACTTGAGACTCTGTCTCAAAAAAAAAAAAAAAAGTCACTTCTGTGATAGGCTCAATTGCCACTAACCCACTAAAAGTAAGTATAAAAAGGTTTTGTGCATTGAATTATATAGATTTTTTCTTTGTGCTATTCAAAGCCTCTTTTAATTATATTCTTAACCAGACTGTTCCCACAATTTCCTTGTCAAAAGCATATTAAAGGTTAATAAAAGGAAAAATGGCAACTTTGAATGCAATAATCTTGTATAACTCACTAGATTTTACTTCCTCTCTCTTACTCAAGGACATAGCTCCAGCAGTTCCTCCTCATATATTATGATGAATTGCTTACTACTGTTTTTCATCACATCAAACATGTTGTTTTTCACACCATAAAAAACCTTCACTTCATCCCACTGCACTGCCAGCAACACAGTTTCTTTGTTCCTTTTTATGGCAAAATTCTTCAAATAAGTTACTATACATATGTTTCTGTTTCCTTTCCTCCCATTCTCTTTTAAACCCATGCCACTGTAGGTTTTCGTTCGGTTAAATTATGCCATGTATTCAATCCCATCACTCCACTAAAATCTCTTATCAACACTATCTTTGACTTTTACCTAAGTCCTGGTAAAATTGACTACTCTTCTTGAAACATTTTTTTGTCCAAATACATCTTGTTCTTAACTTGTCTTTATCTTTATTGGGTTCCCCCTTTGCAGTTTTATTTGCTGACTCCTCTTCTCAGCTTTCTAACGTCAGGTGCCCCAGAGCTCAATCCCAACTCCTCTGTATGCACCCTCTCCTTTGATGATCTCATCTAATTCTGTAGCTTTTAAACTATCTCTGTGCTGATAATTTTCAAGTATATATCTCCAGCCTGCACCTCTGTTCCAAATCCAGATTGCTTATTTGACATCTCTACTTGAACATCTAAGCAGACATCTTAACCTGTCCTAACTTGAAATTAACCCTAGCCTATTCTGTCTTCAACCTTCTGTAGCCCAGGTGATGATAACTCTTTTCTAATTCTGACCCCTCTCATTGCTAGGTTTGAAAACCTCGGAGTCATTTTTGACTCCTCAGTTTCTATCATCTCACATAATCTAGACCAGAAGTGCCTTCAAAATATATAAGAACCCAGCCTCTTGGCTGAACTGCTGTGCCTCTCGTCTGAGCCCCAACCATTTTGTGTCTGTTTTACTGCATTTGCCATTTAGCTGTTCTCTGTTTCTATCCTTGTCCTTCTACAGGCAGTTCTTAACATGGTGGGCAAAGCAATCCTTTTAAATTATAAGTGAGATCATTTCACTTCTCTGTTCAAAACCCTACACTGGCCTCCCATTTACCTTGGAGTAAAAGCTGCGTCATGATGTGGCCTCTTGCTACCTTTGATTGCTCCCTCGGTTGTTAGTCTTTTCCTCATTCCCCTCCAGCCATTACCACCTGCTTGTTGTTTGTCAGAAAGGACAGGCGTGCTGCACCCCTCATTTCCTGGGGCTTTGGCTGTAGTTGTCTTTCCTAGAAAGAAGTCTTGCTGCCTGATTTCCTCCCCTCCTTTTTCAGAAATATTTGTTACATTTAATATTACTTAATTGTAATTGTAAAGGAAACTGAAAAATATTTTTGAAAAGTCTTTGTTTAAAATTGTAGAACAAAGTATTGATACTTAAAAGGGTATAGACTTCATTCGTCTATAATAGTCAATTATGTGGAATTTTTCAGTGTGTCTGGTAAGTAAAGAGCATCTGATGTTTGAAAGTTTAAGTGTTCTTTGTTTACTTGTGCTCTCTTACAGTTCTTAGCAACCATTTATAGGGTAGCTCCTTAATAGGTTAGTGTGTAGAAAGAATTTCTTGGGAAGTATAATCATGTACTTTACTTAATTTTTCAGTCTTCTGCCACAAAGAATATTCTGTCTTTTTCTCCATGTCTGCCTCAGATTAACAGTTGCTACCTTTAAATCTTTAGGCTTTGAAATTGTCCTCCATCATTAAAAGGTGACTACTTGGTGTATTGTGGTTTAGGGAGGCAGTATTGGGCTGGGGGCAGAAGCACTTGGAGATCTGAGCCTGATGGTGACTGTCTCAGCCTTAATACCTCTCAGAGTTGAGAGCATAAAATAAAGAAGGCCAGCACAGAAGCTTCCTAAAGAGGTTAAAAATTGCTACAAAAATGTAGTATTATCAACCCTGAAACTGATACACTTTATAGTTAAATTTTGACTATTCAGAATTTAGTTTAGTTGAAGGTAAAAACTATCCTGGAGTAAATGAGAAACAGTAACTTAGAGCTAATTTATTATAACTGAAGACTGGCGTTTTTTAAAAGGAATTTATCATTTTAAAAACTCTTAGGATCTTGAAATAGGTGCATTAATAGGCTTTATAGTTTTAAAATATTGTAAATAATCAACTTTTTGTTCTTTAGGAATGTTTATATAAATTTTGGGTTGAAGGCTTGCTTTTAGACATTTTCATTATCTTAAAATATTTAAAGTTATAAGACTCTTTTATTAATTAGAGTGGTTTGAGGAGTGGGGAATTATGCTTAAAAACTTGAGATGGGTCTGTGCCATGAGCACCTGCAAACTGGGATGACCAAAGTTGTCACGTATCATGTGTCTTGGGTTATGGGAAGTACTCTAACCTCCTGTTCTTCCCTTGTAGGAAGATACATTTCAGCAGTATGTAAGACCAGAGATTAACACGCAACTTTCTGATTTCTGCATCAGTCTTACCGGAATTACTCAGGTTAAAATTTGTTTTTTATTCTCTCTAGAGCTTGGAAGAGATCTTGAAATTTGAGATAGTTCTTAATAGTTTTAAAAAATTATTGTCCTAAGTTAATGCAATACTTTCCTTACTTGGTAAGGATCTCTCATAGTCTAATGTTTAAAAAATATGAAAGCATATTTTATATCTGGTAACATTTTTTTCAGCCTTTTAAGGAATTGTAACAATCTTAAGGATTTCATTTGTAAAATGAAACATTAGGCAAATGTTATTATACTGAACTTGGAAATAAGTTTTAGAATCTGCCTGGTTACAATCTGATTTTATACAGGGTGGACATAAAGTTCGTGTGCAATTTAAAATAGTTTAAAATAGTAAATTGCATATGAACTTTATGTCCCATTTTGTATATAGCTTTTTTGTGTATGTGTGTTTGATTTTGGGTTGTATTCCTTTTTTTACCCTCAAATATGAGGGTACAAATTAGGTTGCATTGTTTTCAGTTCTAAGGTAGAGTTCAATTTGTAGTTGAGCCCTTCATCCTTAGCATGCTGGTGTGCTGTACACTCTCACATTGTGTACATTAGGTGAGATCCTGCCATTTGTCCTTCCTCCTACTGCCTGGGGTTATATTCTAATGTGATAGGCCTTTTGTTCATTTATTTAGTCCTTTATTCATTCACTGTACTCAAATTTGAGTGCTTATTATAATCTAAAGTGCTTGGGATACAGAGACTGTCAAATCAGTCTGAGCTCAGCTCGCTTACGGTCTGAATCTGAGGAGGATAGACAGACTATACCAGTGGTCAGAGTATGGTTAGAAAGACTAACGAGTGAGTCTTTTGTCAGGGTGTTGTGGATATCCATCAAAAGGGCTTCCATAGGTGACCGAGGGAAAAGCTGTCCTGGAAAAAGCTTCTTCAAGTTGGTGAGCTTTGAGTTATGGTAGATAAGTAGGAAGAGAAGAAACAGGTGTGAAACAGCCAGACTACAAGTTGTTCAGGGTGGTTCAGATGTGTCTGGGCTGTAAGACAGTGGTGGAGAGAGGCAGAGGCAAGCCCGGTCGAGAAGGGTCTTGTAGAGAGGCAGAGGCAAGCCTGGTCGAGAAGGGTCTTGTATGTCTTTATCCCGAACACCCTGGGATAAATAGGAGAATAACGCTATGGACGAGGTTTACATGTACAATTCAGGACATCACTCTGGCAGCAGTGTGTAGTGTAGTGTGTGTGGGGAAAGGTGTGAGGCTTGAGATGAAAAAACCACTGAAGGGGCTGTGGCTTTCAGGTTAGAAAAGTTTTCCCTTTTCTTCATTCTGTGGAGTCCCTAATCATCTAAGTCGAGATCTGTAAAAAGAAGACTGTTGGAGATGATCTTAAATCTTAATTTTGGGAGGATTATGTACTTTAGTTGAAAGCATTTCTTGGGTGGCATCTGTGGCCCAGCCCTGACCAAACTGCAACAAAAAAAAATAGCTGGTTGTTGTGGCGGGCACCTGTAGTCCCAGCTACTTGGGAGGCTGAGGCAAGAGAATCACCTAAGCCCAAGAGTTGGAGGTTGCTGTGGGCTGTGATGTCACGGCACTCTACTGAGGGTGACAAAGTAAGATTCTGTCTCTTAAAAAAAAAAAAAAAAAGAAAAACATTTCTTAATTCTATGCTATAAATAATTTTTAATTGTCTTAAACAATGAAGCTTTAGGTGGGTCTAAGCCAAGGAAATCATAAGTTTTTAAAACATCAGAAATAAGTCTTTCTCATACTGTTTTCCTCCAACTTATGTCTGGGTATTTTGTAGAATTACATGTAACTGCAATCATGATTTTTATGTATTTTACTTTTCTATCCTCAGGATCAGGTAGACAGAGCTGATACCTTCCCTCAGGTACTAAAAAAAGTAATTGACTGGATGAAATTGAAGGAGTTAGGAACAAAGTATAAATATTGCATATTAACTGATGGGTAAGTATTTAGGAAAATAATTTATATGCCTTTTAAGATTAAAGATATCCATATTCATTTAACTTTTAGAATAACCACAGCATATTATTTATTAAAGGTCCTAGAGTCCTCTTGCAGGGGACAGTATTTTTCCTTTCACATTTTCTATTCCTACTTAAATTGTAAATCCTAGAGTTGAAAGAGAGGAAGGAAAGCAGTGGCAACAGTCTATTTCAGGACTAGAGGATTAGAGAAAGACAAATTTAATGTGCAAAACTAAAATGACTGTCCTAAAGTGCTGTTTTTATCATGACATCTCCTTGCTCAGAAACACCCAAACACTTCAGCCTGGCATTGAGGGCTCCCTCATTTCACCTCCCTGCCAGTCCAACCTGCGTTCCTGCCATTATTCCTTTTCACTGTAGTCAGGCTGGCCCATGAAGTCACATGCTTTACCTTTTCTCTGAGTTATTTACACTTCCCTCTCAACTGAAAGATTCCCTTTCTTGAGTACTTTCTTACATTATTCAAAGCCCACCTTATGTTTTATCCTTACATGCTGACTCAAATTGATCTTTTTTCTCACATTGAAATCTTACAGCTACACCAGTGGTTCTTAACCTTCCTAATGCTGCAGCCCTTTAATACAGTTCATGTGGGTCACAATCCACAGGTTGAGAACCGCTGGCCTATATGATATGTATGTACCATTTATGTTCACATCTGACCATATATTCTGATCTCTAATTTTCATGTATATAACCTTTTTTTTTTTGCAAGAAAATTAAAAATCATTTCAGAGGACTTTTGCTGCCTGGTAGTTTTTCATGTGCTTATTGGCAGTGCTAAGCTCAAAAATGTATGTTCAGAAAGCATTGTTAAATGAAGGGTTGAATGAGAATATCAGCAAGATTAAAACAAGGATTATAGACATTATACTAGGGCAGCTCTAGACCATAGTGCCATAAGGTTACGGAAGAAAATCCTAAATCAACTTCTTTTCAAGCTATGGACAGTTCGTATCCTATAGCTGAGATGTCACCAACATGGTAGGGTGAAGAGCTTTGAATTTCATCATATCATACTTGTCTTTGAAGGTAGAAGCTTGAAAAATGATGATGGATCTCATTAGAAAGTTTTTTTGTTTGTTTGTTTTTGGGTTTTTTGAGATAATATCTCACTCTTTTGCCCAAGCTAGAGTACCATCATGTCAACCTAGCTCACAGCAACCTCAAGCTCCTGGGTTCAAGTGACTCTCCTGCCTCAGCCGCCAATTAGCTCGGACTATAGGCACCCCCCCCCAACACCCAGCTAATTTTTTAATTTTTTTTAGTAGAGATGGGATCTCACTGTTGCTCAGGTGTGTCTTGAGCTCCTGAGCCCAGGGGATTCCCCCCACCTCAGCTTCCCAGAGTGCTAGGATTACAGGTATGAGCCTGATTTTAAACATGAAGGAGCAATGTTCCTGCTAAAGTGTAGGAACTGTGTTTCTGTCAGAATGTGGTACATAAAGTTCTGTAGAAACCTTACTTTCTAGAACAGATCATTCAAAACCTGTGTAATTTTATAACCTGAGTACCAACAAAAACAGTTGATAACCTCCAGAAATAATTTGACAAGTAGCTTAGGATGGGTGGAGGTTGCCTCACAGGATGTCAAAAGTGCACAGAAGTGATAGGATCCCAATAGACACTTATTTTTAATTTTCTTATAATATAATTGAAAGCATCATAAGAAAATATAGGACATTATTATATCCTGTTGCCAGTACAGTAGCTCAGTTGAGGGCTTTTTTATTTCCTGCTAAAGGGTATAATTTCTACAGCTATTCAGACTCCCCTGGATGAAAGAAAAACATATGATCCATATATGTCTTTCTTAATTACAATAAACTCATTAGCTGTAGCAGAGTAGATTATATTTTAACCACTTGATACCAGGTCCTTTTTTCTTTTTCAGGTTTTTTTATCTACATATAGTCATTCCCAATCAAGCTTTTTTGTTGTTGTTTTATTTCAAAGCATGCTCTCAAAGAACTTACTAATATAATAAATCTGGCACTGCAGAGTAAGCTGCAGGTGGTGCCCATAGCTCAGTGGGTAAGGGCGCCGGCCACCTACACCGAGGCTCGAACCCGGCCCTGGCCAGCTAAAACAACAAAGAAAACTACAACAAAAAAATAGCTGGGCGTTCAGGCGGGCACCTGTAGTTGCAGCTACTTGGGAGGCTGAGGCAAGAGAATCGCTTAAGCTCAAGAGTTTGAGGTTGCTGTGAGCTGTGATGCCATGGCAGTCTACCCAGGACGACAGCTTGAGAGTCTGTCTCACAAAAAAAAAAAAAGTAAGCTAGCAGTTATTTTAGAATAATGAAAAATACTCTGAAAGATAGAAATCTGTACAGGCAATCAAATCAGTGATTTGATTACAATCACAAGAACAATAAGGATGAGCCTAATAAGAATTAGTTTGTGAAAAAAACTTAATATATCTGGACTTTTTTTGCTTTTTACAGCTTAATTTTGAATTAGTATTTTGTAGGAAGTGAGGTTCATTTTTAGTTTAATGTTATATGTGAATATGAGAAAACTGACATGTAAATAAAAAAATAGAATAACTTAAAATACTGATGCATAAGAATAGAGCATTTATCTTATCCGTTTTTTTCCCGTTTGTAGTTCATGGGATATGAGTAAATTTCTGCACATTCAGTGCCAACTCAGCAGGCTTAAATATCCTGCTTTTGCTAAAAAGTGGATCAATATTCGAAAGTCATATGGAAACTTTTACAAGGTAAAATTTCTGTATTTAATGATCATACTGGTCTTAATGATAATGTACACACAAAATATAACAAATTTAAGTTGTGATTGTCTAGGTGTTTTTCACAAAAAAAGGCAACATAATCTTTAAATTTCAAGTTAGTTGTTCAGGTTAGAAAGATAAGCCTTTTTTCTCAGCCTGTTAAGTTGAAGTAGTTTAATTGTAAATATGCATATATGAAAGGTATGAAACTAGGGGTATTCAATATGTGGATATTTTGTAAGCAAATGCTTCCCACTGAATCTTAATTTTATTAAAGTTGATTAAAAATTTTAAAAATATTAAATTAAATTTAAAAAAAATTAAAATTAAAAACAAAACAAAACTGCAAGGCTTACTAACGTAATGGCAGTCTTCTGCTACAGCCCTTGCCAGAACTGGTTTCTGTTCTCTTAAGGAAAACACTTTGAATTGTTTTTAACTATTTTTTCAAATGTTTACCATACATTTCTCGACTGTATGTATACACTGTTTCTTCAGTTTTTAGTTTGAGATATCTATTGAATTTATGCAGTGAAAATGAAATTTAATTCTATTAAGTCTCCACTCCTGTGTGTCCTTCTGTTCCTTGCATCTTGTCAATGTGGTTATATTACCTTTATGGTCAAATTATTATTCAGTGTTACTAGTCCTGTGACCATGAAAAATATTCACAGCTTTTTCCTAGATGTAGTAATTCACTTCTTTAGTTCTTTACTTACCCCATTACTCTCTACACAAACTATGAGACTCCTCAAAACTGAAAATATTCAGGTAAACTGTCAGATTTTGTTTTTTCCTTTGGAGACTACCTTCCTAGTTCTGAACTGCTTGTTCTTCAGGCTTCTTCTAGAATCATCTTAGAGGATTTCCCTTGCTTTCTCTGTCATGTGTTAGGTCTTGTGTCATGTTTCTCCCTTACAATTTCATTTTGGAGAGGCATCTTCTAAAGCAGTTTCATGAGAAAAGGTGTTTTTCCTTAAGAACGCTTTTTGTTTTTATAATAGTTTTCAATTTTTTTTTTTTTTTTTTTTCTTGCAGTTTTTGGTCGGTGTTGGGTTTGAACTCTCCACCTCCGGCATTTGAGGTGCCCTACTCCTTTGAGCCACAGGCACCGCCCTTTTAACACTTTTTAAAAACTAAGAAATAAGCTTGCAGAACAGTAGAGTTTAATGGATTGCTTTAAAGTGAATACCCTTGTGATTGCTGCCCACTTAACTCCCTTCTGAAAGCTAACTGTGATTCACCATTTTTTTAAAAATTTTTATTTTTATTTTCTCTATACATATACATGTGTTTATTTGGTTTCCACTTTTTACCTTCACAAAATTAAAAAGGCTTAAAATTTAGTAACAATAGCAATGCTTAAGATAAGAACTAGAAAAGGAAACCTCATAAAGAACGAAGGAAGATAAATACATTCATAAAAGAAATCAGACAATTGCTGCAATGAAATATTGAACAATAATAATACCAATAACGCAAAAAAAGTAACATTCACATTGTCAAATAAAAATACGTCTATCATAGAATGCTTTGACTCTCAGGTTCAGTATGGAGTCAGTTAACTTCTTTTTTTTTCCCCAAGTCTCAAAAAATAGACAACTAATATTTATAAATAAAAATAGAAGATAATTTCAAAAAACAGATCATGCCAAATTTTACAGACAAAAGAAAAAGAAGAAATACTTTAAAATCATTCTACTTCATCTGGATATACCTGATATAAAAATTGGAAAAAATACATTGTTATAAAGGGAAATTACAAACATATTTCACTTATAAATGACGATGCAGGATCCTAAATAACATATTATCAAGTTGAATTAAAAATTATTGTTCAAATAATGTACTTTGGTCAAAATTAAATCCAATTTATGTGAGAGTTCGTCACTATTTTCTTTTCCTTTCCCTTACACCTGCCCTCCTCTCTCTGTCTGCTCTCCCCTTTCCCCACCCCCATCATGTCATTAATTGTCATTAATTGTCCTTATATCAGTTGATCAGTTGAATACATACGATTCATGCTTCTCTATTCCTGTGATGCTTCACTAAGAATAATGTGTTCCATCTCCATCCAGGTTAATACAAATGCTGCAAAATCTCCATTTTTTTTAAATGACTGAATACTGTTCCATAATATACATATACCACAGCTTGCCAATCCATTTCTGGGTTGAGGGGCATTTAGGCTGTTTCCACATTTTAGCAATTGTTAAGTTGAGCTGTGATAAACAGCCTAGTACAAGTGTCTTTATAATAAAAGGGTTATTTTCCTTCTGGATAGATGGATCAAATGGGAGGTCTAGGTTGAATTCTTTGAGGTTTCTCCAAAGACCTTTCTTTCAAAAAGGTTGTATTAGTTTGCAGTCCCACCAGCAGTATAAAAGTGTTTCCTTTCTCTCCATATCCATACCAGCATCTGCAGTTTTGAGATTTTGTGATATGGGCCATTCTCACTGGGGTTAGATATCTCAGGGTGATTTTAATTTGCATTTCTCTAATAATTAGGGATAATGAACGTTTTTTCATGTTTGCTAGCCATTCGTCTGTTTTCTTTAGAGAAAGTTCTGTTCATCTCTCTTCCCCATTGATTATTGGTTTTTTTCATGCGGATTAATTTGTAAGTTCTTTGTAGATCCTAGTTATTAAGCTTTTATCTGATTCAAAATATGCAAATATTCTTTCCCATTGGGTAGGTTGTCTATATATGCTTTGGTTGTTGTCTCCTTAGTTGTACAGAAGCTTTTCAGTTTAATTAAATCCCATTTGTTTATTGTTGTTGTTGTTGAAATTGCCATGGCAGTCTTCTTCATGAAGTCTTTCCCCAGGCCGGTATCTTCCAGTGTTTTTCCTATGCTTTCTTTGAGGATTTTTATCATTTCATGCCTTAAATTTAAATCCTTTATCCAGCTTGAATCAATTTTTTTGGGTGGAGAAACGTGTTGGTCCAGTTTCAGTCTTTTACATGTGGATATCCAGTTCTCCCAGCACCATTTATTGAATAGGGAGTCTTTCCCCTAAGGTATGTTCTTGTTTGGTTTATTGAAGATTAGGTGGTTGTAAGATGTTAGTTTCATTTCCTGGTTTTCTATTTGATTCCAAATGTCTATGTCTATTTTTGTGCCAGTACCATGCTGTCTTGACCACTATGGCTTTGTAGTACAACCTAAAATCTGGTATGATGATGCCCCCAGCTTTGTTTTTATAATTTTTTTTATTATTAAATAATAGCTGTGCATGTTAATGTGATCATGGGGCATGATACACTGGTTTTATAGACCATTTGACATATTTTCATCACACTGGTTAACATAGCCTTCCTGGCATTTTCTTAGTTATTGTGTTAAGACATTTATATT
>CAUYPK010124024.1:0-36141 GCA_963574355.1 Loris lydekkerianus | reverse complement strand
GGAACATCATCTGATGTAACTAAGTGTTCAGATTTATCCTTTCTAATTAAATAGTCTTCTCTTTGTTGGGATAAGAGTAAATATAGTAGGAATTCACGAGCCAAGGCAATATTCTCCAAAGCTTCAGAGACCCTCACTTTACAAAGGCGTCATCCAAGATCCTGAGAAGGGCCAGAGCTTTGCTCCTATGAGCGGCAGATTCATTTGTAAGTGCCACTGGTCAAGTCTTCTGCCTTTTTCCAGTTTAACTTCCTCTCTGTCCCATTTTCTACCAATAAAAAAAAAGACCAAATTTTCAATGAAAAAAAAAAAAAAAAAACATTAATTCTTTCTATGCTTCTGCACAGCAAAGGCAACAATTAAGAAAGTGAAGAGACAGCTCACTTTCTTAATTGGGACAAATAAGGATGGGACAAATAATTGCAGACTATCCACCTGACCAGGGATTAACAACCAGAATATGTAACAGAACATATACGGAGCAACTCAACAGCTTAAGAAACAAATAGGCAAAAGATCTGAACGGACACGTTTCAAAAGAAGACAAACAAGAGGTCAACAGGTATTTTAAAAATGCTCACCATCTCTGATCATCAGGGAAAAGCAAATCAAAATCACAACGAGATATCATCTTACTCCAGTTAGAGGGGCTATTACGAAAAAAACAAAAAGCAACAAATGCTGGTGAGATTGTAGAGACAAGGGAACTATTATATGCTGTTGGTGGAAACGCTAAGTAGTGCAGACATTATGGAAAACAGGATAAGGTTCCTCAAAAAAACTACAAATAGAACTACCTGTGATCCAGCCGTCTCACTGCTGTGTATATATCGGAAAGAAAGGAAATCAGCATGTTGAAGAGATATCTGTACTCCCATGTTCATTGCAGCATTAGACACAACAGCCAAGATATGGAATCAACCTAAATATTTATCAAGGGATGAATGGATAAAAAAAAGTGATACACACACAGAGGGTAGTCATAAAGTTCATGTGCAATTTAAAATAGTTTAACATAGTAAATTGCCTACAAACTGTATGGCCACCCCTGTGGACCATATATAGATGTGGATATATACACACAACAATCACACACACACACACACCCCATGGAATATTATTCAGCCAAAAAAAAGATGAAATCCTATCATTTGTAGCAGTAGTGATGAAACTAGAGGTCATTAAGCTGAATGAAACATGCCAAATGCAGAAAGAACTATCCCATGTTGTCCTCATATGCAGGAGTTGCCAAAGTGGATCTCATGGAGGTAGAGATCAGAAGGGTGGTTACTAGATGCCGGGAAGGGACAGGAGAAGGGAGGATGAGGAGAAGTTTAATGGGTGCAAAACTACACTTAGAGAAAAGGAATAAGTTCTAGTATTTAATAGTAAAGAAATTATAGTTGTAATAACTTATAATAATAAGTATATATTATGTAAAATACACATTATGTAATGATATATTATATAATTATGGTTAATAATAATTTATTACATTTCAAAATATCTAGAAGAGAATTATGTTCTCCACATAAAGAAAAATATTGGAGGTGATGAATATCCCAATTACCCTGATTCAATTATTACACATTGCATATGTATATAAAATAACACATGTACCCCCCAAATATGTACAACAATGATATATCAATAAAAAATATTTCAGCTGGGCACAGTGGTATATGCCTATAGTCCCATCTACTTAGGAAGCTGAGGTAGGAGAATCACTTGAGCTTAGGGATTTGAGGTTGCAGTAAGCTATTAATATGATCACGTCACTGCATTTCAGCCTGAGTGACAAAGTGAGATCCTGTCTCTACAAAAAGAAAAAAAAAAGACATGCATCAATAATGACAATAATGGCTTTGAGTCAAAACTTTCCCCCATTTGCCCAGGTCTAAAATGATGCTATTTTTGAGCACTTTGATACAGTTGATTTCGTCATTTTCTCCGAGGGCAATCAAAACCCCAAAATGAGAATAACGATGACATCAGGTTTGGGATAACGGCAACAGCCATTGAGAAGAGGAAATTACTTTATATTTGAATGGGATCCATTTTTTTCAAGCACAAAATCAGTACTCTTTCCCCTCTTAGCACAAAATTTACTTGCTGGGATAGAAAAATACCATTCAGGCTCCCTGGGCTCAGCCTTCCATCTGATCTAATCTTGGCTGAAGGCGGAGTCCCGGAGTCGATGTGAATGGAGCCGGAGCATCTGGTGTCTGCTCCATTTGGCAGAGGCGCGGCAGCCGCTGCAGTGGTTTTCTTCCTCAGTCATAACCTCATTTAGCCCACTGCTTTCAGGACAGGGCTTCACCTCTCACACGGCTTCCATTCCTTCCTTACATGACAGACTGTCGGCATCTGAACTATTTGTCAGAGAATAATTTCTACTTTTCAAAAACAGCTACACAAAAGTTTCTTGGGCCAAAGTACTCTTTCTTTAGATTTTTTTTTTTTTTTATTTTTTTGACAGAGCCTCACTCTGTCATCCTGGGTAGAGCGCTGTGATGTTGTAGCTCACAACAACTTCAAATTCCTGGCCTTGAGCAATCCTTTTGCCTCAGCCTCCTGAGTAGCTGGGACTACAGCCACGTACCACTAGGCCCAGAAAGATTTTTCTATTTGTAGAGACAGGGGAGCTCTTACTCAGGCTGGTCTTGACCTCATGAGTTCCCAGAGTGCTAGGATTACAAGCATGAGCCACTCTGCCCAGGTTTCTTTAGATTTCTATAAGAGAGAAGAATAAAACTAGGATGATTTTATTTTCAAAACTCTCATGGTCAAGTGAGCGACTATTTCCTAAATATTTGTGGTCTATACGGCACTATATTAATCAGAACATAGGGATTAGATAAGTAGAGGAGATTTAACTGAAATGAGAAAATAAACCAAAAAAAGCCCTACTACTGCCTTCCAGTTGCCATGATCTGATGGCTGAGAAAGACACAGGCGCCAGTAATAACTGGCTACAAACCAAGTTGTGCTAGGCAATACCAAAGAAGCTCAAACCCACTGGGGGTGGTAGGGATGTGGAGTTTCTGAAAGCTTTCTGGAAAGGTGGCAATTCTAAAGCTGCAAAGTTTTCAACAAAGTGGAAGACCCAGGAGAGAACTCGAAGTAGGTCTCATTCTGGGAAGAAGGCTGCAGGGAGGGAGTACAGAGTATGCTCTGGGATAAGGTGGGAGGTAAACTGTAAAGGACAGAATGGCTTCCTTCTCTTTTGTAATTCCTTTTGTCGTTGTGATTTGGAAATGCATAAACACAGAGTCCATTCCTAAAAGGAGTTTACTACTGCACCGCTGTGCAGCATCCAGAGATGGCTGCCGACCAGTCCAGGCCTTTCCCCTCGATGGCACTGCATCCTGTGTAAGGAGCCTTGTCTCTGCCATTCCCAACACTCTTTCCTAGATCAGGAACCAGTGAACACTTTCTAAAAGGGGGCCAGATAGTAAATGTTATATGTCTCCTAGGCCACGTAGCTATTTGATGCTGCTGTTGTAGCACAGAAGCAGCCAGACCGTACATAAAGGAATGGAAAGGTGAGATTGTGCTCCAATAAAACTTTATTTCAGAAACAGATGGTAGCAAAAGCAAAGATAAACAAGAGGGATTACATCAAACAAAAACTTCTGTTAGCTGGGCATTGTGGTGGGCACCTACAGTCCCAGCTACTTGGGAGGCTGAGGGCAGAGAATCACTTAAGCTCAAGAGTTGGAGGCTGCTGTGAGCTATGAGGCCATGACAGTCACCGAGGGTGATAAAGTAAGACTCTGTCACTAAAAAACAAACAAACAAAAACCCTTTTGTTCAGAAAAGAAAACAAAACAATCAACAAAATAAAAAGGGAATCTACATAATAGGGGGAAATATAGTATTTGAAAGCTATATACATGATACAGGGTTAATATTCTAAATGTACACAGAATCCATGTAGCTTAATAGCAAAAAGTTGAGCCACAAGAAAATTCTAGCTTCAAATAACCTGATTAAAAAAGAGACAGAGGGGCGGCACCTGTGGCTCAAAGGGGTAGGGCACTGGCCCCATATGCCGGAGGTGGGGGCTCAAACCCAGGCCTGGCCAAAAACTGCAAACAGGGGGCGGGGGGTAGAGAAACTGGACAGACATTTTTCCAAAGGAGATATACAAATGGCTAGCAGGTAGGAAAAGGAGCTCAAAATCTATAATCAGAGAAATGCAAATCAAAACCCTAATGTCAAATCACCTCACATCCACTAGGATGGCTATTACCAAAAGACAAGTAGTAAGAAGTATTAACAAGGGTGTGGAGAGAAGGGAACTCTTACCTGCTTTGATGAGAATGTCAGTTGGTACAGCCGTTATAGAAAACAGTACAGAGAGGGGAGGTGGGCAGAGGGAGGGTGATTGGTGGGATCACACCTGCAGTGCATCTTACAAGGGTACATGTGAAACTTCGTAAATGTAGAATGTAAATGTCTTAACACGATAACTAAGAAAATGCCAGGAAGGCTATGTTAACCAGTGTGATGAAAATGTGTCAAACGGTCTATAAAACCAGTGTATGGTGCCCCATGAGCGCATTAATGTACACAGCTATGATTTAATAAAAAAAAAAAAAGAAAGAAAACAGTACAGAGGTTCCTCCAAAAATGAAAACTAAAACTACTATATAATCCAGCAGTCACACATCTAGGTACAAATATAAAAGCAATGAAAGCAGTATCTCCAAGCAGTATCCACATCCCATGTTCACTGTAGCATTATTCATAATGGCCAACATATGGAAACAACTTACTTGTCCATCAATGGGTGAATGAATTCTAAAAATGTGAGATGTATATGTGTGTATATATATGTATGTATGTATATGTGTATATAATAAACTTAAAGTGTGATATATTTTTCAATAAAAAAAAGGAAGGACATCCTGCCATGTTTAATAACACCGAGGAGCCTTGACAGCATCATGCTAAGTGACATAAGCAAAATGCAGAATGACAAATAGTGTGTGATCTCACTTACATCCGAAATCTAACGAAGTCAAATGCTTGGAAGCACAGAGCAGAAAGCTAGTTTCCAGGAGCAGCTGGGGGCTGGAAATGAGGAGATATTGTCCAAGGGGTACAAACTTCCAGTTACATAATGAATAAGTTTTGGGACCACTGGTCGTCGTGTGTGGACTCCCACAGTTCTGGACATTTTCAGAGAATCCTACTTGCTTTTGCTGTAAACTTCAGCTCACACTGTGAGTTCCATAACACTGTCAGATCCCTTCCCCAGCCTGCTGCTAACAAACCTGGGACAGGACCAGATTTTGAAGGCAAGGATGAGAAAGTTGGTCTTCTCTGATATGACCCAACCTAATCTATATGCAGTGGAGAATCACTGAAGATTTTGATCGGGAGAGAACTGTGTGCAGATTTTTTTTTTCCTTAAAAAATATAGTTCTGCAGCCGAGTGTTGTGGTGGGCACCTGTAGTCCCAGCTACCTGGGAGGCTGAGGCAAGAGAATAGCTTAACCCCAAGAGCTGGAGGTTGCTATGAGTTGTGACACCACAGCACTCTACAGAGGGCAACATAGTGAGACTGTGTTAAAAAAATTTTTTAAAAGTGTAGTTCTGACAACAAACTACAATATAGATCGAGGAAGACAGAAAAGAGGGACGGGGTGCAGGAAGGAGAGTTGGCATGCCTTGGTGTCAGTGGCTGCCAGGGGCCGAGCACTCTCAGAACAGTGACACCTGTGTGTCACTTCCTCTTGGTTCTTAAGCCTACCCCTTCCTGCTGGGCATTCTCTTCCTTATGCACTCGTGAAAACCCCTAGAACACACAGCCAAGAGTGAGCCCTAATGTGAAGCGTGTACTTTGGGTGACGGTGACGTGTCAGTGGCACTTCACCAGCTATAACGAGCGTACTGTGCTGCTGAGGTGTCCTGACCGGCGGAGGCTGCCCAGGGTTGAGGAAGGGGTGTAGAACTCTCTGTGCTTTCTGCTCAATTCTGCTGCTTGCCTAAGTCTGCTCTAACAAATAAATCCTCTTTTTTTAAAAAAATGTCTCTGGCAAGGAATAATCCCAGCCATAACTTGTCATGTGGCATATCTGGATGCCGTTTACGGCCTGAGCAGACCCAGTTAGTGGGTCAGTCCACAAAGATAAACCTCCAAAGGGATTTTCAGGATAGTGGAGTCGGAAGAGCTTTAAGGAGCTTGCCTTAACACTGTGGTCTGGACAGACTGCTAGCAAATTGTATTCTTCCAGACAGGTAGAGAAAGAGCTCCCGTCCCACGTTCCCTCTCTCAGGGTGGTGCTGACACTCTCTTCCTGCAGACAGGTGGGGTGCTTGCTCCTCCTCCCCACCTTGAATCTTGTGGGGCCTATGACAACAGCAGAACTGATGCTGTCGAATTTCTGAGGGGAGCACATAGAGGCAATACCCATGTCCCCTGATCCTCTGGCGACGCACTCTTCTGGATGCCAGCCACCGCCTGTGAGGAAGTGGCGAGGCCACACAGGGGCCAGGTGTGGGCTTCTGGCCTCCGGCTTCAGTTGGGATCCAAATCAACAGGCATCCATAGTCCCAGCAAGTAAGGACGTGAGCTCCAAGAGAATTCCAGCCCCAGACACCATCTACGGCGACATCCTGAGAGTCCCCCCAGGAAAACCATCTAACTGAGCCCAGTCAGCACCCACAAGGACGAGAGAAAACACTGAAGTGGCTGCTGTTGCTTTGGCGTGAGTCACTACCAGCAGCGTATCACAGCGTAAATACAATGAGTACAAGAAAGAGGAGAAGCTCGCGGGGTTGATTGTTACTGTTTAATAAACCAATAGAAAAGAATGATTCATAATGTCCTGCCCAGCTCTTACATTCTCCTTTCAACATTTTGGATAAGTGGCCCCAAGACCTCATTTAGTGACCACCATGCTGCCTGCCATTCCCAGGTGTGTTACAGAGTGGACAGGATCACGCTTTCTTCAGGGAAAATGGACTACATGTTCCAGAAAGATGAAAAAATGGCTATCTGTGCATTAAATATAAAAATAAGTGTTGTTTATCATTCCATGCATCAAGATGGGAGGTTGATAAGAGTTAAATCACCGATATTAAATACTACAGGTACATTCATTTTTGAGATTTTACAAAATCACATCCTTATCTGTAACATCTTAATTGTCTTTCACTTGTTTATGAATGTAGTCACTTCTCTGTCATGAACTCCCACACAAATCTCGAAGAGGCCCTTTGGCGTGCACTTTAACCTAATTACAGCAACAGATCCAGTAGCCTAGCATTCATTTGGGGGCAATGAGATGCATGATCTAACAGGGCCACAATCGTGGGCTAATTCCTGTCTTTAGTCAGCCAAGATGCAGCTGTTTAAGCATTTCCAAGTTTGCAGAATGTGGCCACTCCTGCTTCTAAGAAAACACCCTCCCCTTCATTCTCCATAAAATTCTCTCCCACTTGTGGGCAAAGAATAATAATCTTCACTTCTCTGGCTTTTGCTGTCCATGCCTGCCTCTCATGTGAACAATGCCCCTCCTTACTTCTTACTCCCAGGAGCTGAGAGTGGTATGACCTCGCTAGTCAAAGTCACCATCTTCCTCTTGGTTCTTCAGCCTACCACTTCCTACTGTCTCTGAGACTTGCCTTATAAATAAACCACTTTCTCTACTGCAGCTTCAACCACTCACTCTTTCAATTCTCCCTTATCTTTGCAACCTCTTGGAAATGTTGCTCAATTCCTATTTGTTCCTTGTTCCACTGCCATCTGGATATTGCCCACACGGCTTTAATTGTTAGAGTTACCAGTGACCCTCTGGAATTATTTTCAGTCTTACTTGATCTTTGTAAGGGTTTAGAGATTTTCGGCTATTTCACCTTTTGGAAATAATATATCTTCTCTGACTTCCATATCATTCTCTACTAATTTAATTTATTTTATTCCTTCCTTTTTTCTTTCATTCTTTCTTTCAACAATGTACAGGGTATAACTTGTCACACAAAACAGAGGCAGAGCCCAGCAGTTCCAGCGTTGCTCAGCACAGCAGCAAAACCCTTCAGGTGACTCCCTTTCTCCTCTGATGTCCCCAGTGGGTTGTTAGCTTCCATTTTCATGCCTGCCATTTCAGCCTCAAGATGAATGCTATGGTTAGGAGTCTGAAGTCATCTTCCTTGAGATAACCCAAACAGGCAAATCCACGCCCTGGGTCCATTTTTTTTTTTTTTTTTTTTTTTTAGAATAAGGAAAATAATAGCAGCTCTCAGATTTCCCTCTTCCTTTCTGACCATACTCCTAGACTGTCCCATCACTGACAAGGAGATTGGCTTAGTCTCATCAAACCCACCTCCTGAGGAATAACAGGGGAAGGGCGGAGGGCACACGATCTCCATGCATCGCGGCTTCCGTCAGCCACGCAGGCAGGCTCAGGAGATATTCTCAGTCTTTCTAATGTCCCCTTACTTTGACTAGCCCTTAAATTTTGGTCTCTTCCAGGATTTCCTTCTTAGACTAATATTCTTTCTATACTTATTTTCCAGAGAACCTCACTCATGTCTACTGTTCACATTCTGCCTTAAACATTGTAAATCCCCAAATCATTTTCTTGAGACCAGGTTTCTTTCCTTGGCTATGAATGTATATATCCAAAGATCTTTCTACCAGGCCTTTTCCCAGACATGTCCAAAAGTCGACATTTCAGAAAATGAAATTCATTGTTTCTATCCCCAGCGCCACTCATTTTCCCAGTTCTTAGTTTCTGCTCTGCTGGTTGGTGGCACCATTTTATCATAACTGTCCACCCAACCAAAAGAATAAATCGCTGTTCTCAGTGCCTCCTCTCCCTGACCCACTTAGATTCCAAATCTTACGTCTACTTCCTAAGTATCTCACTGATCTGTAGCCTCTGCACCCCCACTGCCACCTTCTCCTCCAGCGTCATGTCCCATCACCCCCCTTCGTCTTATCACGTTTAATCCAGGGCCTGCTTGTGTTGAAGCACATTTGATTTTAGGTCTTTGTGTCAATACAGCACATTTGATTTTAGTTCTTTGTGTATCTTCCATCACTACTGAACTTTAAGGTACAAGAATGTAAGAAACTTTTCTATTTTTGAACCCACAGCAACTACTGCAACCTGGTACATGGTAAATCTTATGAAACTGACATTAATTCAGTTGGCCAAGCTCACGCATACAGAAGAGATGATACCAACTCCCTGTACTGAGCTTTCTTTCTAGTCTCAGGGTGAAATACTTTAAGAATCTCTTTCTAATGTCTCAAAATAATGAGTACAGTGCTCTCTACCAATGGCAACAAAAGCACTCAAAAATATTCATATATTTTTAAAACCCTGAAAACAAACCGATGTGTTTTATTAATTTGTTTTCTCACTTCTTATTTGGTTCCAGTCAAGGGCATTCCCTGTGGACTTCCCCCAGTGGTTAATCCCATCAAATGGAATCTTGGCTTCGGTCAGGTCCAAGGCTTTTTCTGGATCTCATGCCTTATGATTCTGTGATTTTGTGATAAATAAGCACATTAAGTTGGAGTAGGAAAGTGATGACATCTTGAAATAATTATTTGGTTCAAAAATGTGAATAGTTTGTGTTAGTAACATGGAGTAAATCTTAATCTTTGAAGTTTTCAAGGGTATGATTAGTTTTTCTGAAATGACTATTTGAGAACCGCAAAAAAGTCTTTTAAATTAAGGTAAAAAGTTGAAGGCATACATCTATGACTATATCACAACTAATAGAATAAATGATAGCTATTAAAATACTCCTTTCTCAAAAGATATTTTTTGTGTAATAACTATTTCCATAATATGCCTTTATAATGAAAACTAAGATAATAGTAAAGTACCATGAAACAATTGATCACACCATATTTAAATAATTTGATTAGGCTAATAGAAATTTTCTTTGTTTCTAGGAACACAGAAGTGTTTATCAATTAAGTTGTTACAAATAAAAAAAAGTTATCCCCTCTAAATAAGTTCCTTATTTCCATTCTATTCTTCACTTCTCTTTTTGCTTTGAACATTTTGTCCTTGAACCTGACATCTTTCCTCATAAATTTGGTTCATTTTTCTTAAGGTGTGAGGAACACTGTGCCTTATATGTAATAGTGTTTTGTGGTTTACAATGACCTCAATCTGTTTAACTATATCTAAGCCACATGTTAATCTTGTGAGGGACATAAGCCAGATGTAATTTCACAGATGAGGAAACTGTCATTTTTATTCAAGATCACCTGATTAGTAAGTGATAGAACCAGGACAAGATTCAGATATTCTGGTATGTAGTCTAGTACTCTTTGAAACTCATCAACCATTCCACTTTTAAAAAATAAAATCTCCCTCTGCCTTTTATAAACCACCCCTCAGATTGCACAGGGATGTCCAGAGGATGAAATCGCTTGTTGACTTCCAGTCACTCCTTTCTTCTTGCCATTTCAGTTTTGAAAGGGCAAACCTTGGGAAGGTGTCCAACTCTCATGCACTGAGAACTTTCCTTCTTGGGACTTCGGAGAGTCTAGTCAATCTTGTCAAGATACATAAAACTATTCTTCATGTAATATTCATAAGATAAATGAATTTTTAAAACTTGCAAAGATGACTAAGTTATAACTTCACAAGCTGTATTTCAAAACATATTTGAGGTCTTCTGCTTGTGGCCCTCACAGAATAACTTGTACCAGCCTCACCCTCTCACCCAAAACAACTACACAATAGACAAAATATATGAAATTATTATTTTCAGAAGTTAGAAAACAAGCAAGACAGGTCTGTGATCCTTGAGTAAAGGAAATAGCATAAGGCTCACGGTTTCCTCACTCTTCTGCCCAGAGGCAGTCCAAACTACAGTGGGGAGTGGAGGGGAAAGAGAGAGAGCCGAGGTCTCTTCCTAAAGAGGCAGGGATCCTACTTCTGGGCTACTGAGAAGGATGGAAACTGTGGTACAGACTAGAGAGCTGTGTAGAAAACTCTAGAATTCTGCTGTTCTTCCCCCTAGTCTTGGGACCAATGTAAAACTCTGCATGTATAGGATAAGACTCCATAATGTAGTGTAAAACAAACAAATACAACTACGGATGAAAGAAAAATTGCTAGGAACATTGAGGTGAACAACTACTAGAAGTCTACTAGGCTGGGAGACATTTGAAACACAGATATTGTCTAGTAGACTAAGACCCTCATTTTAAAGATAATAAAAACAGATTATTGGTCAATAAGCTCTTATGTTGCAGAATTAGTACTAAAATCCAAGTCCCTCCAACACAATCTATGGCTCCTTTAACTTAACTTAACACACTGTGCAAACATTCCCCCCAATTTTTATATTAAAATAGTCAATATTCAAAATTGCAGGGGGTAGGAAGATATGTTTAAAATTGAAGGAGGTGAAGTATTTAATTTTCTATTGAAACTTTAACACCGATTTCCATTCTGTGGTTTGATATTATAAGAGAGGTGTGCATTTGTATAATTTCTGAGTTCTTTGTACCTGCCTAGATTTTCTTTTCTTTTCTTTCTTTTTTTTTTTTAAAGACAGAGTCTTACTATGTTGCCCTCGGTAGAGTGCCGTGGCTTTACAGCTCACAGCAACCTCAAGCTCCTGGGCTTAAGCATTTCTCTTGCCTCAGCCTCCCAAGTAGCTAGGACTAGAGGCACCTGCTACAATGCCTGGTTATTTTTTTGTTGTAGTTGTCATTGTTGTTTAGCAGGCTGGGCGGGGTTCAAACCCGCCAGCCCTGGTATATGTGGCTGGTGCCCTAATCACCAAACCCAGCCTAGATTTTCATATTAGAATGTTGGAGTCTAGTTAAAATGCATTTAATTTGATTGCTTGATCATATTTGCAATACTGATCTTAAGTTGGGATTCAATTATAGAAAGCCTTATACTAAATTGATCTCATTGGAGTTCATTTCATTATTCTTATGCAGCAAATTTCAAAAAATTAGTTTAAAAGAGGAATAAAAAACAGAACCATCTCATATCAATTTGTTCTTAGTGGGTTGATCCACTTAAAAATTAGGGAAATAGTTTCCCTAACTCAGGCCAAGCAGTTAAGTATAACTTTTTAAAGTAATGATTACCAATTTGTTATTATCATCATTAAATATTGTCAATTCTGCAAAATTATATTTAGGCTGTTCTGGATACATTTAATCCAGATGAATAGTAAGCCAGAGAAATCAACTAAAAATTTTAGCCAAGATCATCTTGGCTTTGCCTCTGGAGTAGGAAGGAGGCATTATATGTTATCATATGCTACAGCTGTTCCCAGATTCTTATGTAGCAGTTGCAAATAGGAATGCTTCCCTCATAAATGTTTAAGTCCAAGGTTATAGCCCTTTCTTTAAGGAGTACACTTCATCCCAGTTGTTCACTTTTAAGAGAGGATTGCAGTAGGTGGGTGAATACTTGAATGTCAAAATAGAAATTTTTTTCCCAATAAAGAAAATAGTTTGCAACATCATCTTGGTATAAGGCCTGAGCAGGCTGTAGCCTGTCTCTACCATTAATTAATGTTGCAGGAGCCTTGGGACCCTCGGACTCAGTTTTCTTCTGTGTAAAATACTGATCTTTATAGTCTGTTCTGTGCCAGTTTTGAATTCTCCCAAATGTTCAATTTCTTTATTGAAGTAGGCAGCTAAATGCTTCACCAAAGGTTGAGATGACGCCAGAAATCAATAGTTTATTTTGTTAAATTCAGTGCCACAACCTTCTCTCTGTGAATGAATGAGTGAATGAATGAACAAATGAATCAAGTAAAAATAATAACATTCGTGTAGAGACAAGAACCCTGAGACATCTTCAGTTGTCAGAATGGCTCTCAGCGGAGGTCACCACGAGGCTGGACAGATACAGCAAAAATAGTGGGAAGCACGTCTTCTAGGGAGAAAAGAAATCCCTCTTGAGGTAAATTATATTTGTGGATTATACTGTTTGCTGCTCTCTATTTTTTATTTACACAGAAAGAGAAAGCTATACTTTCACATATATTCTGCTCAGAAGCAACATGGATGAATTCTGCCAAGTATGACAGGAGGAATGTGACTTTTCCTAGCGGGGTGCATCTAGTCACAGTTTTCATCCCATTCCGTTTTCAGAGATGAATGATCCATGGCAATCACAATGTGTAGCACAAAGAGAACCCAGGTCTAAGATACGGAAAACATGGATTTGTTTTTGCTGTATTTTCTTTGCATTCCTAGATGGTAGCTCCTTATAAGGCATACAGTGGGTGCTCAAAAATGAGAGACACGCAACTTAGATTTTCTCAACCCTGTTTTCCCTCTCCTGCATCTACTCAGTAACTCTCACACGGGAAGAATCGCCCATCCTCTTACCCCCATCTGTCTCCAGTTCTTGCTTAAAAATAAAAAAGAAACTCCTAGGGCCAAATGAGTAGCACCAACGCACTCAAGTCACCCTTACCACGCGCCCATCTGGTGCATCCTCCAGGAACCACTGGCAGCCAGTAACAGGTTTCATAAGCCCAAAGGTCATGCAGCATTGGCAGTCCCCCCCCCCCCCCATTTTTGGTCATCCCCTTTAAGAAAAAAAAAAAAATCAAATATAAAACAGGTCATGAAAGTAAATCTGTATTTAGAATGAGCAAAGAGAACAAGTCCTTTTCTTGGGAGATGTTTTTAGGGAATTTATTAGAAATGCTTGCTGATTTCAGCGTGATGTCTCTTCCTAACACAGAATTCCCAACACCAGTGCTTCTCAAATCTTAAATTGCATATGCATGCCAGGGAATTTATTAAAATGTAGACCCTGATACAGGAGGTTTGGGTGATGCCTGAAATTGTACATATGTGATAACACCCAGGACGTGACCAGGTAATGCCGATGCTACCTGGTCAAGACCCACACTTCAAGTAACAAAGCTCTCAACTCCCATCACTTGCTAAGGCAGGTGCAGGTAGGGAGAGTGAAGCTTAAATAAACCTTGTTAGCATCTTTGCTTTCGAGTCTAATATCCCTCTGCCCCCAGGACAGACAAAGGGTAATTCAAAATGTTGATGTAGGTGTTGATAAACTGAATGATTGTACTAACTGGACAGCAAATTGTTTTTTAATTATTACTTTCAGCACAGAAGAAGAACCTCATCCCCTTTGTCAACCAATAGCCCATCTAATGATTAGTGATAACACACACCCTGAGTTTTGCCATATACTCAAGAGGCATTTAAAGAATCGAATGGCATTGAAAAAGTCCTTCCACTCTCATCTACTTATTTGTATGAAGAGGTTTCTTGGGGACTGTATTAATAAAAAGAAAAAGTGGGGAAAGTATTGATACAGAACTCTGCCTCACTCTCACAAAAGTAATCACAAATAATATTGACCCATGGATAGCTAACCTACTTGAAAATATCTCGTAGTTACCTCCTGAACAGATATATTTCCAGTAATATTATATGTTTAATAATCATCTATCATTTTATAGTACATTATATTGTTTTGACCATTTGAATGTAAATATTAATGATAAAAATTCAATCTAGAAGAAATACTTAATACTTAAAGGTTTATGGTCATGGGACTTTTTCAAAGTTTAATTTTGATTTTTATATTTTGTGGCAGAGGTTGCTCAAAAAGAAAAAAAAAAAAAAGATTTCCAAACATTGAGATATATTATAATAAAATTCTATAGAAGAAATCAAATGGAAATAAGATTATGGGGGGGGAGAATGGCATAAAATTTCCAGTTGGTAAAGAACTTGTTCAGAATATTTTAAGTGAATTTCTGGATATCAAATTGTGATTGTGTATTGATTCTTCTAGGTACGTTTTAAAGCCTCATATAATAGTTTCATCTTAAAGGTTCCACCATTATAATAGTCCAAAGGTCTACCTTTTGATATTAGTTAAAATTATGAAGTGAAACATTATCACCTTTCAAATGTGTTGGAGGTACACAGCTCTTAGAGCTCGTGTGAAGACACAAAGTCTGGGTACCCTGCTGGACACAAGTGGCCCTCACGTGCTCATCTCTCTCCGCTCACTGCACCACCTGCTGACGTGTGGCTTGGCCTTGTCTCCAGCAAACCACCTTTGCTCAGCATATTATAATATTAATCCAATGGGCATTTACCTTCCCTGTCTTGCTGGATTTGAGGCCGGCAGCAACTTTCTTTGTTTCCCAGGGCTGCCATAACCAAGCATCCTCAATCTAGTGATTTAAAAGTATCCAATGTACTCAGCTCTACTATGAAGCTAAATTATAGCTTTCACATGAAGGCTATAGCCCAACAATAGCACAAGACTATGGGGAAAGGGCCAAGGAAGGGGAAGGGAGGGGGGAGGTTAGGGGGGAGGGAGGGTTGTGGGTGGGGCCATACCTACTGTGCATCTTAGATTGGGTACAGGCGAAACTTACTAAATGCAGAATACAAATGCCTACATACAGTAACTAAGAAAATGCCATGAAGGCTCCGCCGAACAATTTGATGAGAATACTTCAGATTGTATATGAAAGCAGCACATTGTACTCCTTGATTGCACTAATGTACACAGCTATGATTTAACAATAAAAATAAATAAATTAAAAAATAAAAAAACCACAGCCCTGAACTCTCTCAGTCCTGAGACTCTGGGCAGGTGCTCTCTCGCCTCTTCCTAGTTGTCATGGTGGCCACGAATCTTTGGTGTTCCTTGGCTTGCAGCTGTGTTACCCTAGTCCCTGCCTCTGTCATCACCTGGTGTGTCTTCCTGTGTGTCTCTGTTGTCATGCGGGGTTTTCCTCTTCCCATAAGGACACCTGTCACCTTGGATTAAGGACACACCCTATGCCAGTATGACCTCATTTTAGCCAACTACCCCTCCGATGACCTTATTTCCAAATAAGCTCATTTTCTGAGGTACATGGAGTTAGGACGGCAACGTATCATTTTGAAGGACACACATCAACCCACACCAGTGACTGAGTCTGCCAAAGGTTTCTCTGCTAAACCTTCAAACCCCACTCTCTTCCCTTGATTTTGCAGGTTCTCCTCCTACCTCAGTGGTGACTGACCTCTCTTTTCACCTCACTTCTCGGCATTGGAGCACCAAGGTCTCCTTTCTGAGCACAGATCTCACTCAGCAGTCTCTACTTTTTGGAGTCATCTAAACCCAACCCTTAACCAGACCCAGATTATCGTGTCTTAACCTGACCTCTCCTCAGAGTCCCAGACCCAAATATCCAATAGTCTATTTAAAATAACCTCTTATTTATCTCTCAGACATCTCGAACCTGCTGCTTCCCAAACCCACCCTCCACCCCCTCTCCATCTGCTCTCCCTCCAATTCTCCTGTCTCAGCGATTGACACCCACATACCCCAGTCACTCATGCCAGTAACCTGACAATCATCCCCAATAGCTTCCTCCTCAAAGATATATCCTGAATCCACAGATTGTTCTTGGTTTCCTTTGCCAACACCCTAATCCAAGCCACCATCATCACTCTCCCAAGAACATTGTGCTTTGGGTAAAATCCAAAGTCTATACAAGGCTGTCAAGACCTACATGTCATTCTTTCCTAGCCTCACCAAAGAATTAATTATTTAGAGAAATGTCCCTGGAAGAGACTTCACTGTTCACTATTCGATTAAAGCATTGACATTATGACATTAGAAGTGAAGTGTAGACTTCAGTCAAGCAGAAAAGACTCCAACTATTACCCTTCTGTAGCACCATGGGACACTAACCAATGTTGTACTTATTAGAAACTTAATTTTCACATTCCTTTGACTTTCTGTTTCATAAATTTCTCTTTAAATTACCCCATGATTCTGCTGGTTGCCTCATTCATTAATAAGAATACCTATATACTCGAGTATAAGCCGAGTTTTTTCGGCACAAAATCGGCTTATACTCGAGTATATACGGTAAATTTTTTGACATGTAATGTACTCATTTATATGAGTGAAGATAACATTTTTAACTTTTCCAAATATAAACTTTTCTTTGGAGTTGGTCCAAGATATCCAAGTGCACTTCCATGCTGGAACCAATTAAAGTGTGTTGTCCAAAAAGTGTTCCTCAGTTTCTAGGACCGCAAAGTGATTCTCAAGCAATGCTAGAGCCTTACTTACGATTGACGAGGGTTTCCTCTCTTTCTTTGTTTTTATAACCTGATGCTATCTGTATTTTTCCTTTTGTTTCCAGTTCTTGGCCAGATTTGGTTGTTTCTCGTTTGTGTGAAAAGCTGTAAGTTCTCATTGTGTCTGTGTGGCTGTGTGTTTACACATAGCTATCACATTACTTCCCTTAGGAGAATAAATACTTCCAGTCCAGTTTGATGGTTTGACCATTTGGTGAGCTATGTTGGTTAAGTTGGTGAAAGATGACAGAGTTTCTAGTTTAAGCACCTTTTCTGTTCCTTGCCTATGTGTGGTCTCAAATCAAGAATGGGAGCTCTTTGAGCTCTATGCAGGCGGGCCTTCGTGCTTCTGAGCTCACTTTGACCTGTGAGACCTGGATTCTGTTTGAAGCTACTGTGTCTGCAACTGAAAAAAGCATTTATCTGTGACTATATTCAATATCAGTATACTGTATTCTTTAAAACCTCTCAGAGAGTATACTGTAAGTGTCCTCATCATAAAAAAAAGTATGTGTGATAATGCATGTGTTAATTAGCTCAATCTAGCCAGGCCACAAAGTATGCATATTTCAAAACATGATATTGTACATGATAAATATATATAATTTTTATCTGCCAACTTAAAAATTAAAAAACAAATAATAGCAGTTTTATGTTTTTCTTTTCTTTTTTTTTTTTTTTTTGAGGTTACCAGAGCAACATGAAATTCATGTATCTATTTTATTTTACTTGGCCTTGTTTTCTTGTGAAGAGACTAATTTGACTTCCTAAATATTTTATATTGGTCTATATAAATAACTAGTATTATTTGTATATAATATTTATAAATATAAAAGACACCAAATTATGTATAAATTGAAACATGATTCCAACAAAGATTTTTTATAACAGTAATTATATAGAGGGTACCAAAAAATATATACACATTTTTAAAAAGGAAAAAACTGTATTAAATTTGGAATACTCAAGTCACAATTGACTTCCGCAATTATAGGAAGGAATTACAATGTGAATTGTATTCATCTTTTGTTATTGGTACATACTAAGTATTATAATTTTAATAAGATAGAATTTTGATAAGATAATCATCACCTTAATTTCCTCTTGTTTATAGGTTTTATAGAGTCCAAGTAATTTCCAAACTTTCTGCTTTTGTTCACAGAATTCCCTTTGTTAATAATCCTATGTTTTCCCTACCCACACCCTACCTTCGCTCAAATTAGACCTTGCTTATAGTTTTCTCTAAGAATATTTTCTGGGGCTGGGCACAGTGGCTCACGCCTGTAATCCTAGCACTCTGGAAGGTCAAGGCAGATGGATTCCTTGAGCTCAGAAGTTTGAGACCAGCCTGAGCAAGAGCAAGACCCCAATTCTACTTAAAAATAAAATAAAATAAAACAAAACAAAGCCTGGCAACATGGTGGGCACTTGTAGTTCCAGCTACTCAGGAGGCTGAGACAAGAGGATCACCTGAGCCCAAGAATTGGAGGTTGTTGTGAGCTTTGACTCTATGGCTACCCAGGGCATGACAGTGAGACTCTGTCTAAAAAAAAAAAAAAAAAAAAAAAAAAAAAAAAATTTTCTGATATCTGTTAAGAAAAGTAACCAAAACTTTGGGATTACTAGAAGTGTTGACCTTTAGCTTCTGGTCTGCCTGACTAATGTCAGTGGATTCCTTTGAATCAATCGTGTCTCTACATTGGCTGCTAAGCTTGATTTCTTTCAGGAGAATTGTAATACTTTTTCCTGTTTCCTATTATCTTGCTTGATTTTTCCAGGGATTCAAGATTTAGAATAATACCCCGGGAAATGTTGCTTAGAATTTCCGACATGAAATCACTACTTTCAATGTCATATATAATTGTCTCATAAAAGGAGTATTTAATTATCTATGACTTTACTATTTACTATTAATTAAGAGGTTAGACTCTATGACATTACATGTGTACTTGTTGCTTTTATTCCGGTGGAAATGGTTGTCCTCTAGGTTATGATTTTCCTGCCCTACACAGGGGAGGAAAATCATAACCTAGAGGACAATCATTTTTTTAATCTATTCAACATATTCATTTATTAACATTATTTTTATCTACTCAACATATTCTAACATCCTTTTTTTTTTTTTTTTTTTAAGTGCCTATAAATACCCAGTTACTCAAAATGTTCTTTGGGTCAGCTTTATCACCTAAGTGTTCATTTATTAATAAATTAATAAACCTCTGAGTCAAGTCATTCTATATTTTCAGGAGAATCATGGGTTTTAAAAATAATTTGAAAATTGTACTTTAACACCATCATTTGGAGTTACTTTATATGACTTCTCTTAATTTCCATAAAACCGACCTCATTTATAATTTTCTGTGCCATATATTTTACTAAACTGTCAGCTCCTGGAGGGCAGGACCCTGGAAAAATTGACCTTTGTATTCTAGAGAGTTTTTATAGTGTCTTGCAAATGGTGAACACCCAATAAATGTCCACTAGTTGGGAGAGAAAGTATGAATGAAAAACTGACTTTTTAAAAGTATCTTAAGATATAATTTTAACTGACAAAGTTGTTTTAAAAATATTATACAAAAATATAAATTCCAGCCTCATATTTTCTAAAAACAACACGTCAGAAGCCCTTCATGTGCTCATTAGCTTTGATATACTCTTTTAATTTTAGGAAGTTGTCTAAGGATGGTACAATTATTACTAAGGGAAATGACCCAGTATCTTCATAACTTTAATATTTGTTTTTATAAATAATAAATCAGATCACTTCATTTAAGATAAAATAATTACATAGAGAATAAATTGGAAAATTTACAACACAAATTTTGGTATAGGCAAAAGAAATACCTTTGATTAGTGTGCAAAAACAAGGCAATAATAAAACTTCTAATATTTTTGATTTTCACTTTATATGAAGTGCTTGAGATATGAGATCACCTGAATCAACATAACTCAGCCATTGGGACTGAGAACTGAGACTACCTATGTCAATATGACCTGTTTCAAGTAATTCATGCCCAAGAAGATAAGACTGTAAACCAATAATTAGCTGCACCATTTGCTTCAGGAAATCCTTACTAGCCAATTTATCAAGACAAACAGTCGGTTCATCTAGGCAAACATCTCTGTTATATCAGAAGAACAATGTTTTCACCTTTGTAAGCAGTTTGCTCATCGGACCTGGCTTTGCTCTGTTTACCAAACCTGTATTTTTGTCACAAATTTTACCCAATCCTATCCAGCCCTTGCATTGAAAAAAACATCTTAAATCACTTGTCCCATACCTCAAAACCCTATTTTTAAAAATTCTTCCCTAATTTCCTCTTTTAAGACAAAGTAAAGCCGTCCCTTGCTGCAGGGAGTTTGGTAAACTCAGTTTGGGGCAGGAGCCAGTCAACAAGCTATAATCAAAGATCACATAAAATTATCAAGTATTGCTAGTGTTATAGCAAACTTTCTGGTAGTTTTCAAATTATTCTGCTGTAAAGACATTGGCTGGTAATGAACATTGTGTGTTATGCGTTTAAGGAAAGAGACCATTAAAGGATAATTAAAGTTTATAGGTAACAAAATTATAAAATCTAATCACTATACCAGGCATGTGATTATGTCTTCCTTATTCTTTTCTATGACTGTTCAGTGCCACCCAGAGAGAAGTGAGTGAGATGTCTGGGTCATCCATCTTACCCGCTTAATATTCACTGCTGAGACTTGGCCCCGGGGAAAATTTTGGAATAGACAGATTTTGTCTTTGAAATTCCCATTTTCTCTCCCTTATAGTTTTTTGTTTGTTTGTTTTTCTACTCTTTGAGGAGACCAATAGCTTCTGAGCAGAGACAAAAAGAAAGGGGCTCTCGGGGAGCTAAGAGGAAAGTTTGGCTTACTCAACTAAGAAGTCTGAAAGACTATAAAAATGGGAGTACGAAGTAATTTAAATAATTAAGGTTAATAAAAAGATAATTAATTACTAATATACAAGGGCAATATTGTCTGGACACACAGAGAGGCCAATGAAAGACTTACAACCAATTTCAAACAGAAAGTGTTCATACCCCTGTAGGCCTTTGCAAGTCCGTCTCTCTCACTTTTTCTCCTCCATGAGAAAGACCCACTTCTAACTCTCTTTGGAAGTGCTCTGAACTTTCCCTGTGTTCTTCCTAAATAGGAATTCTCTTTATTACACTGAAACTGGTGCAAATTACTTTTCACAATACACTGCCTGTGCTGCTCCAGTTTTGTTTCCAATTTCCATTTGTTTTGACTGTCGCTTACCACCGTGTCTCCGTTGAACTTTCTAGGTAAACTAGACTGGAGGAACTGGGACCCCAGACCTCTGACTCTTCCTGTAGCCTTCTGTTGTTCATAGGCCTGGCTCTTCTCAGTTGTTCCCACTGGTTTGGTCGGATTTCCAGCAATGCTTCATTTTCTCCACCTTCCCTCACCTACTGCCTTACAGCCCAGGAACCTGCCTGTGCTATCTCCTCCACCATACTTTCTCCCAAGGTATTTTGACTCTAAATTTTTATTGGAGTCTAAATTTTACATTAAAAAACTATTTTTAATGTAATCTTTTTTTTTTTCTATCAAGATGAATTACATAGTATATAAAATGATTCACCTCCAGTTCAAGGAATTTTAAGAAAAAACTAAGAAAAATTGGATAGGCCCAGGGAATTCCTTACGTTCCTTTCATTTCTTGTGTCTTTTTAAATTAAGAAGGCCTGTCATACTGACACACTAAGAGAATTAAGATTATTGTAGCAAAATGAACAAAAATATAAAAAAAAAAAAAAAAAAAAAAGAATACGCTAAGACACTATAAGAAACAACCAGATAAATCCACAAGGCAGGACCTTCTGGGAAACAACAGGCCCAAATGCATCAGCAATTCAGTGCCATGGGTAAAAAACTACTCTGGATCAGAGGTCAGCCTTTTTTTTTTTTTTTTTTTCTTTTTTCTGTAAAGAATGGATAGTAAGTGTTTTAGACTTTGCAGGCCATATGGCCTCTGTCACAACTACTCAACTCTGCCTTTGTAGAGAGAAAGCACCATGGACAACACTTAAACAAATGAGAGTGTCTGTGTTTTCATAAAACTTTATTTACAAAAACAAGCAGCCTAATGCCCAACCCCTTGTTCTAGGCTACAGACTTCATCAACATAAAAACAAGAGGTAATGTGTGTTCTTGGTGTAGATACATCTAACAAACCAGCTATAAGGACAGGTGGCTATAAATGGAACAATTGTAATATGATTTGTGTACTAGATGTGATACAATTTTATTTATATAGAAAAGTAAAAAGTGTTCACCAAAAAGCAGATTGCTATACATTACATATCACACTATTTCATTCATTTAAAAATGTGCATGTATAAATAAAGCCATATTTATTAAAATGCCATTAGTGTTGAGAATATAGTTTTAATTTTTAAGTTTTCCATCATGTATATTCTCTGATTTTTAATAAGAAAAGTTAATTTTTAATTTTAAAAATATAGGAGGGAGTCTATGGCTCAAAGGAGTAGGGCGCTGGCCCCATATGCCGGAGGTGATGGGTTCAAACACAGCCCTGGCCAAAAACTGAAAAAAAAAAAAAATATATATATATATATATATACATATATATATATATATATATATATATGTGTGTGTAGAAGGCAGTTATTTATTCAAAACCTTAGAAAATTAGTATATGCCTTAAGTGAATAAAATGAAGAAAGCCTTAAAATTACATATTTTTTAGTTTGGTTAAAATTTTTATGGTAGGAATGTAAATATAAATTTTATTTTTAAATATATTTTATAGACTGAAATAAAACAAAAATGATTTCACAAACCAATAAACTCTAATTTTTCAAAAAAATTTTTCTAATTTTTGATGTTTTAGGAGGAGGGAAGACTGTCTTCAAAAGAATAAGAAATAGACTTCCCACATATTTATGACTTATAAATCACATTTATTATTGCCCACAGGAAATTTCATGATTAATGTATGCAATGAATTATGTGTAGCAATAAATGTGTGTCATTAAAATATATATGGCTATTAACTCTGGATTTTACATTTTATTAAAGGAATTCTGCAATGCATTTCTAAGTGGTTGTCGTTTAATATATCTGAGTCTAAATTTATACAAGGTTAGTATTTCTGAGAATAGTATGTTATCTGACTCAGTTCACTTTTTTTCACTTTATTTTGATTTTCTTCCCACAATAAAATTTGAGACTGTAAATATAATACATATATAGATATATTTGTTTGGACCAGATATTAAGGGAAGTTTCCAGGTCAGATGATCACAATTTACTGAATGAGTACTAAAATTTCCTTTCCAGCACCATGGAATGGCTTCCGTACCAATGCACATGCCTTCTTAGATTATGTTTTTGACCTCTGTAGCCTTAAACACAAAGTGTTTTTTTATAACCTCTTCTCTAAAGGTCCATTTAGTATTGATAATGTTCTTGCTTACTAATTACGTATCTTGTTCATTTCAGCTTCCTTTTTCTTTTCTTCTTTTTTTTTTTTTTTTTTTGTTTGAGACAGAGTCTTACTTTGTTACCCCAGTAGAGTACTGTGGCATCATAGCTCACAACAACATCAAACTCCTGGGCTCAAGCGATTCTCTTGCCTCAGCTTCCCAAGTAACTGGGAGTACAGGCAATGGGCACAATGCCAGGCTATTTTTAGAGGCAGGGTCTCACTTTTGTTCAGGCTAGTCTTGAACTCGTGAGTTCAGGCAATCCACCCACCTTGGCATCCCAGAGAGCTGGGGTTACAGGCTTGAGCCACTCTGCCCAGCCTTTCAACTTCCATTTTTTCATGACAGGTGAAAAACACTGCAGGAAACACAGGGTAACTGGCTTCCTTCTTCCCAACCCCATGGTCTCATGTCATCTTGTGTTTTTTCCAGGCCACCCCTCTTTTTTATTTTATTTTATTTTATTTATGTATTTTTCATTGTCAAATCATAGCTGTGTACATTTGTTGCAATCAAGGGGTACAATGTGCTGGTTTCATACACTATCTGAAATATTCTCATCAAACTGTTCAAAGTAGCCTGCATGGCATTTTCTTAGTTATTGTATGTAGACATTTGTATGCATTTCTTAGTACACTATGACTTCTTCTAAGCAGGGAACTGTATCTTGGTCACAAAGCTTGTGCATTATAGATGTTCAATAATCATTTCAGAATGAACCTTACATTGAAGATTAATGCTTGTTTAATTTAAAGCCATGTTTCTGCATAACAAAGACCATAGCCTCTACCTTTAAATGTATAGCAGGTAGTAAAAGAGGATGAGGGTGGGAAATGATACTTTTTGGTAAATCTTTGCATTCTTTCAACACTTCCTTATTCAAATGGAGATGAGTCATCATCTTTATCTGCAATGGCATATCAGTGGGAATGGAATTATTAATTTCTTTCAGTGTAAATTTGCCACTATTTATACTAAATTTAGAATACCAGTCTGGAAAAATATCACTGAAAACATTGATCCATAGAAAAATGATCAGTTTCTAAATAGGCCTTGAATAAAAACCAGTCACCATACTGTTACATCGAGAAGTAACATAATTTAACATTTCTTGAATATTCAGAAAGCTTTTCGGGGCATTAAAAAAACAAAACCTAGAGGTTAAATTTAATAGAAAATTTTGATTGCCAAAATAACAGACTGTATTATTCTTATGCAAAATATTTATTTTCTATTAGAATCACCTTGTCACAACTGTTAGAATAATAAAAACCTGTGAAAACAAAAACCTTCACTAAGTATACAAAATATTATATGGTTATCACAAAAGTCTTGCCAAAAAAAATAAGTTGTGCAGCTTCCCAGTTTGGACACAAGCAGGCACATATTCAAACAACATGTAGTGTTTCTAAACTCCGTCTTGACAGTGAACGTGGATACTGGACGTCTCCTTGGAATTTAGGGATGTATGTGCGACTGTAACTTTGCCTTATCATGTGGTGGCTTTAATGACTGCCCATCATTCTGAGTATCCCTGACTGAAACTGGAGAATTGCTGTAGTTGAGAGCGAGGTGGGTGTGAGCTTGTTGCTGTTTGTCCTGTGTGCTCCTCATGTAGTGCAGCTTCTGGGTGGCATGGCAAGGACTTGAGGGCCTTGTGTCCCATGGCAAGAGACGTCACAAGTTTGGAATATAAGGAACAATGAAAGAAGCAGCAGAAATATTACTATGCGCAGTTGTGGTGTATAATCGTAGTGCCCATGGCTGTGGACTGAATGTGTGCCCCCAAATCCACGCCACTGCGTCAGAGATGGAGCCCATAAAAAGATAACTGAGACTAACTGAGGTCACAGAGTGTGGCTCTGACCTGGGAGGGATAATGACCTTGTAAGAAGAGGCACCCGGGACACCCCTCTCCCACCACCCCCCACCTTGCCTGCCATGTTAGGACACAGTGATGTTGATGTTGCAGTCAGACACCTGCAAACCAGGCAGAGGGCCTCATCCTGCGTGGGGCAGCACCTTGATCTCGGGCTTCTGAGCCTCAGAACTGTGGGAAGTCAGTTTTTTGATGGAGCTGCCCAGCTGTTTGAGCTGCACTTTGTTACCTTGCAGCCCACGCTGACCAAAACAGCTGTGTCTGTGAGTGTGTATTTGTAGGGTGTCAACAGAGAGCAAAACTGGACAAACTGTGTTTGGAGTTTTGGGGTACTGTGTTTGTGTATTTGATACTTTTTGTGTTAATAGAAGAAAATATAATTTATCTGCGTGTGTCATGTGACTTCAGAAGCTCTGAGGCTCGGTTCACAGAACCTCATTGCCTTTTCTCTTTTTTCCTTTACTCACTATCCAGACTTACTCAGGTGTCCTTTCCTTTGGAAGATGTTTTATAAGAACCCTCATGGGCTGTGTGTCTTCTCTTAAGTTTCAAAAAGGTCTCGTGGAATATACTTTCCAGCCACTTACAGATCTTACTGGCAATACCACATACGTGCTCACTTTCACCACTAGCTCAGAGGCTGGACAGCGACAGCCCAGGCTCAGACCCACCTGCTGTCTGCTTCCACATGGCCTGAGAGCTATGAATGTTTTTCCATATTTGAAATGGTTACATGTTATGTAAGTACCTACATCAGATCCTCAGTTTTACCTCTTGGCATGGAAAGCCTAAATCTTCACTCTCTGGCCCATCACAGAGAATGTCCATTGACCCCTGGGCCAGGCCAGCAATGGTCCCCCTTCCCACTCCAGATCCCAGAGCTGAGAGCTCAGCAGGAGAGACCCGAGCCATTTCCCCGGCAGGCCTCGGTGCAAGTCCCTCACCTTGGTCGGATTCCTGGGTTTGTGAGGCCTCTCCCTGATGGAGTCACTGTGACAGTCAGCTCTCACCAACATGTTCAGCAGAGCAGGAACCCCCAGATCAGCGCTGTGGCAGCACAGGCCCCTTTATCTCCTGCAGTGCAGGGGCTGTTGCTCAGAAGCAGCACACTCATGCTCAAATCAGTCTTTTCCTCACTTTGGGATATAAGTTTAAGGAGCACCCAGACCTAGGACATAACCTCCTGGGTCCCAGAGGTGGCTGAATGGGTATTATAGTGCTGCCAAGGGGTGACTGACGTCACTTCCATGTATTCCTTTGGAAAGTGGTCACTTGGCAACAGCCAACACCAACAGGGTGGGGAAGCATCATCCTCATCATCCTGAAACTGCTTCTCAGCTGCCTATGGCCCTGTGTCAAACCAGCCCAACACTCAGTGGAATCAAACAGCCTGTGCTGATTCCCCTCCACACACATACACTGTGTGGGTTACCTGGGATTAGGGTTGCAGCTGCTGCCTCGGGCCTGACCTGCAACTCAGCCATGGAGCAGAAGGCCGGGTGTGAGCCAAGGCCGACTGGCCAGGATGCTGGAGGCAGTTTCTTCATCACAGGTCTGGGCCCCTGTGTTCCTCTCAGGCTTCTCACCACAGGACAGTGGCCTGGGCTCCTTGCCTGGTGTATCCTGCTTCTGGGCAGAGAAAGGAAGCTTGCAGGGCTCCTAAAGCAGCCTGGGTGGCACAGTGTCACACTCCCGGTGTTCCTCTGGTTAGAGTACTTACAGTCTAGCCCAGAGGGTTTTAATGGGAAGGAACCAATTGCTACTATAGTATCAATTTTGTGATTAGCTACCACATCTTTTAAAGAAAGAACATAGTACTAACTGGAAATAATAAATCCTCCCACAGCCATGCTGATACTTATGAATTTCTATAACTTTCTTCTCTCCCTAATAAGTGTATGTTACTTTGGTGTGTTTAATAAGAGAATAATCTTGGGTTTTTTTTTTTTGTTTTTTTTTTTTTTTTCAAGAATAATCTTGGGTTTGGGTTTTTTTTTTTTTTTTTTTTTTTTCAAATTATAGAATTGAAGAAAAAAGTTACAGGAGGTCATGCTGAAACAATGGCTTCGACATGACCTTGAAGGTCATGTTGTATATGGTCCCAACCCTCTTTCCCAAAGCATTTTTTAGTACCTATATGCAGATGAAATTATGAGCCAGACATTTTCCCAGTGGTAATCGAGGACAACACTGGATTTTAGTTGTGTTCCCCTCTCTGCCCAGAGGGTTGTTCCTCCCCATGCTCACCCTTTGGCAGGTCCAGAGGCACCAGGTGGCGTCTGACTCTAGCTCCTGGGTGGCCAGCTGTCATGGGCCATGCCCATCATTCATTTAAGGGATTATTTATGGATAATAAATAGTCTCAGAGGAGACTAGGACACCTTCACTACATGGAAAGGTTTGCTATTTAATGAGAGAACTTATTTTAAAAAGACAGAAGGACTTGTCCAAGAGAAGCAGCAGGGATTTTGGAGTTACCCTTGGCACGGGGAGGGCCCTGACCAGTGCTGGTAGATTGTTCCTGGACGAATCCCTCTGAGAAAGAGTCTGAGTCAGTTTGAATGACACCTTTGTTGCTGACGGCCACATTGTGAAAAAACACAGCCATGATGCTACATTGGGTGTGGGAGAGGGATGAAAGCAGACTCACTTCATCCTACTGGATTAAAGCTGACAGGCGGTGCTGCCCGATGCAGCAGACACCAGCCAGAGTCACCGTCGAAGCTGAAGGCGTCTATCAGCTTGCCTCGATGCACAGGAGAGAGGCCAGTTACTGTCAATACATCAGTAAGGTTGGGAGAGATTAAAAACTCTAACAGCTTTAACTGGCAAAAGAGAAATTTTTTTCCAGGTAGTTTTGCCAAGTCTAACAATATTCTTTCTGCTAAAACTGTTCATCAGTAAGTGAGAGCTGAGGTTCAAATCCAGAAGGTCAGACTCCAGAGCTTTGCCCTCAGCCCCTGTGCTTACCCCCTCCCTCAGTGCCTGCTGTGTGTTTGGCACCATTTAGGGCAGGACAAATAGGTGAGGTTGAGGTCTGGGACCCCAGAAATGGGGCAGAATCCTACCGCAGCACAGCTGCCCTACCCAGCGTGCCCACAGTGATGTCAGGAAGGCCGTCACCACTGAAGTCTAAGCCACCAGCCACGGATGTGCCAAAGTAATGGAGTCCTGGGGACACTTTTGAGGCTTGGATCCTCTGTGGAGGGAAAAACACAAGGCGTGGGGGTGAGAGAAATTCTTCCAAATTAGTCACCGTCCAACCCCAGGAAGCCCTCAATCTAGAAACAGGAAAGAGGGACAAGGTTTCCCAGAGGAAGTGGCATCTGAATGGAGCCTCGAAAGGCAGTTGGGACTTGATAGGGGAGACTGAAGGAAATAGTGAAGGTTGGGAAGCGCAGGGTCCTCTGAGGAAGCAGCCAGGGGCTACAAAAAAAAAAAAAACTGTTCTGCAGAGTTGGCTGATGGTGGCTTAATGACGTCTGGAGGGGAAAAGGCCTTGTAACTTTTCAGTGAAATATAAAATACAACAGGTTAAGGAACAGCTTCCAGAAGTCACTTGGACCTAGACATAGTGATCTGTGTCTTTGCTGGGAAGCGGTTACATTGCTTGTGGCTTATGTATCATGAATTCCTTCCTACACTAATTCCTGGGTCTGTGCCTTTTTTCTCTAAAGGACCAAATAGTAAGTATCATAGACTTTTTGACCGTCTTGCCTCTGATGAGCTCCCAAGGAGGCTTGTAGCAGGGAACAGCCTGGGCAATATATCAGTGAGTGTGAGGGGTGGTCCAGGAAGACAGCAAGCAGCAGGTGGCGGCCAGCCTTAATCCAGTCCCACTCTTCTTTCTGATGGACCTGAGGGAAAATCCTTTAGAAAAAGGGACTGATAATGACAGGGGACATTGATGTTTGCTTCCACAGTCTGCACATCCTAACGTCCACTCTACTGAGTGACAGACCCCAGGACAGCATTCACTTATTAATCCCTCATTCCCTTCTTCATTAGTCATCCATTCACTCTTATTTTATGCAAACATTTCACTAAATCAGAACATGGATGTGACCTGGGAGTCACTGTCAGCGTCAGCATCATGGCTGTCACCACTGGGTGCCATCCCGTGTGAGCCATGTGCTAAGCTCGCCCCTCTGAGCTTGTCATTCTATTCCTCATAATAACCATTTGGGGGAGCTGCTCTCATCATGCAGATGTGAGTTAGGTAATGAGCAATTGGATTTAACTTTACCCTCGGTAACATAGATCGGTACTTACTGGGCACTGTCGTGCTCCTCACATGTGTTATCTCATTTCATCCTAATGTTCCTGTGAGTTTTGTTGTTACCAGCCTTTTTATTTATAGGTAAAAATGCTAATATTCTAAGGAGCAGGGTGCTGGTCTAAAATCTCACACCTTGTCACTGGAGCTCAGGGCAGGACTGGTCCTGGTGTTGGTCCTGTCCCAAGTGTCCAGCGCAGGGCAGGACTGGTCCTGGTGTTGGTCCTGTCCCAAGTGTCCAGCGCAGGGCAGCACTTGTCCTGGTGTTGGTCCTGTCCCAAGTGTCCAGCGCAGGGCAGGACTGGTCCCGGTGTTGGTCCTGTCCCAAGTGTCCGGCGCAGGGCAGGACTGGTCCCAGTGTTGGTCCTGTCCCAAGTGTCCGGCGCAGGGCAGGACTGGTCCTGGTGTTTGGTCCTGTCCCAAGTGTCCAGCGCAGGGCAGGACTGGCCCTGGTATTGGTCCTGTCCCATCCCAAGGCAGTTGCTTGTTCTGCTTTGTCCCCTGTGGGGTTCCATCTCTTACGTTTGGTTATCCTTACTGTCCACAAGCAACAGCGTGGGTGTACAGACAGCACTGCAGGTGACATTAAAAGTGGAAAGAAGCCCCTCAAGGTTCCCACAGTTGGTGGTGGCCTCCTACTCCAGAGAGTCTCCGTTCTGGTTCCTGAAGAAGCATCTAGTTGCTGTTGCAGAGTCCTGTTGACCATAGCCTGTGTCAAACCCCCACCTACCATCAGCAGGTTCATGTGAGGGGACGCGATGGCCAGATGACAGAATGAGGCCAGATCAGTCATGATCTCTGGAAAATCAGCTCAAGAAGAGTAATAAAAGTGATGCTTAGAAGGAGAGAACTAAAAATTTTATATGAATCAAGGTGAAAAAGTGAAAACATAAGAGCCCTTAATAACTTCCTAACAACCTTGGAAGCAAACACCAAAACCCAGCTGGCCCAATGGCTGGAAACAAATCCATAGTTCCACTGAGCAAACATTCAGCACCAAAAGAATGAAACCAAGGTGATTATTACCATTCCAGGAAAATAGACAGGAATCTCTTTGCAAATTGAATTCAGTATTTTGACAGTTGCATTGTATTTTTAATATAATTGTGAGGTCTATAAAATATTCGATCCCAGAATTCTCAATCTTATTATAAAAAAATTCAATCTCAGAATTCTGAATCTTGGGGCTTGTTGGATGTAAGCAGGTAGCTGAGAATGCTCTATTTATTTTTCCCCAAATTGCCATTAGATTATTCCATCCTTTCCCCTCGCCTTGGGAAGAGAGGTGGGTCAGAGAGTGGCCCAGCACGTTTCTGCCTCACCTCCAGCCCTCAGGGGACAGTAGAGGGGGAAAGAAAGTTGCCAGGCCTCACCCTTTGTAGGGTTTTGTTTTCTGAACAACTATGCTCACCCCTCAGGCCTAATGGATGGGGCCGTACCACCAGCTGGTTCTCCAGCCTTTCAGAACATTCTCTCATCTTCATGAGCACCCCACTTCTTCACTGTTCACCCCTCTGGAATCACTAATAAGCAACACAGATTTTACAGTCAACAATGCTGGAGTGAGTCAACACACTTTGCCTTATCTGCCTCAAGACCACTCTGTATCCAACCTGCAAACACTCTGTCGCCCACCGCGTCCTGGTACATTGTCCAACAGAGTTCACCAGCCATTCTGGAGTCAGAGCTCGTGAAAATGTTAGATGCAAGGTAAAGGAGCAGTTCTAATAATAAAATCCAATAGCCTAGAATGTCTCCACATTTAACTATACATCTCCTACCATTACTAAATTTCCAGTGATAAATATAAGTTCAAAGATTGAAATATTCTATTCCAATTCCAAAGGAATTAAAATCCCAGTTCTAATTATGTTGCCAAGTTAAAAGTCCAAACTTTCATATGTGTAAGTTAAATTGTTCGTCCCCTATCGTCCTCTGGATTTTCTTATTTTGCCCAGTCGTTCCTGTGAACTTTGCAGACATCTCGGAGTAGCTGACACTCTGCAGTTGCTGGCTGAGCTGTCCATCAGTGTCCACAGTGTCAGCCTGCTTGGGCTGCCACATGAAACTCTGCCCACTGGTGACTTAAACAGCACACATTGTGTCTCAGTTCTAGAGACTACAAGTCCAAGGTCACGTTACCAACAGGTTGCTGTTTGGTGTGTGCATTCCCCTGGGGTTGCCAATGGCCACCTGTTCACTGGGTGCTCAGGTGACCCTGTGGCTTTTCTTAGATGCTCACTCCCGGGCTGGCAGGAGAGGAGGTGCCAGGGGAAACGGTGGCTCTGTATGTCTCTTCTGATAAGGACCATCTTCCCAATTACCTCGGAAGGGCTCTGTCTTCATTACGTTGGGCATTGGGACATCAAAAGATCAATTTTAAGGGAACACTAACATTTAGTTTATAACAGTCTTTTTAATAGATGTGGCTAATTCAGGGCCTCACACGTCCTTAGTTCAGGGCAAGTCTCTCATGACCTTCACATGAAGTTCAGTGAATAAATAGCAGACACACTACTGGGGCATGAACCGCACACATGCTAACTCTAGAGCTCTGCCTAGTCTCAGGGCTGTAAATCACAGGCAGAATGGCTCTAGCTAGAGGCCCGAACTTCATGTTGCCAAAGAGAGGGCCTTAGAGCACACTGAGGCCAGTAGGCATGTTTCATAGGGAAATGGAAGTGAAACGGGGCACTGTTGGTGATTTTGCCAGGAATACAGTATAAACTGGGACTGCCCCTGGCAGACCGTTGTTTATGCTCACCTGGACCATCTCCACACGGCACCGTCTTCTCCTGCGTCCCGTGGTATTTCAGCGGCAGGATTCTTCACTCCCTCATTTGTTGAATAGACTAAACCACGGATGACTAATGTTTTAGTTATCTGTATGGTTTTATAGTTTAACCCTAACTTTGTGTCTAAAATGTAGTGTTCATTGAGATCCTATGTAAATAGGCCAAAATATTTATTGTTATTAATACTATCTCACAGCTTAAAATATTTGGTTTAATGATGCCTAATTATTTCCATCTTAAGATAGCCAATTAGACCTCAGTATGAGGCAACGATCCCAGGTCTTGATATCAGAGTTCAATAATCTTATTCCTCATAAAAGGCACTCACCCCTTTTCTGAAATTTCTACTAGTGTGGTAAGTATACAAAAATGCATAAATTAATACTTCTATTTTATATTTTTAAAAGGTTTCACTTTATTCTCTTTCTTAGTTCTTTGAAATGCTTTGTTAACTAACAACATACTCATAATATTCCCAAAGAAAAGGATCAATTTATGCAGCAGAAGCACTTTTAGGAATTAAAAATATCAGATCTCAACAAGCACTTTATTGGTGATCTTGTGTTTAGGGGAGAAGCTATTTTTGAAATAAGGAAAATTCACAATTAATGCTGACCCACTTTGCTGTGTTTCCACCAAGTGCAGAAAGCACCACTACCAACTACATCATTGAACTGAACGTTTAAATTTTACTTCTGTAGCAACTTTGTTAGTATTTGTATTCTATAAAATAACGATGTCTACTTTTAACCGAATTTAATTTTGAAATAAAAGTAACAGGTTTTCTTATCTATAAATCTGAAATTTACAAAACCACAACGTTTGCTAAAGAACAAAAATGATGTTGACAAAATATTTTCACACTTTAAACTAGTATTCTTACCATTATCTCCCCCGTCAGGACAAAAGCCAAATATTTCTCTAAGAGCCCAACTTCTCTGCCCACAGGTGTCAATACTTGAACACCATCTCCAGGGTCAGCACGAGTCCTCCGACGCCCAGGGGGCAGGAAGTGCATTTCTTTCTGTGTTCTCTGTCCTTTCATGCCCCGTCCCAAGCAGCCCTGCAGCGGACGGTCCACAGACCCACGACCACGCTTGCGCTCTCGTCAGTTAGAGAAGTGGTTCTGAGAGGGTGGGGGAGCCCCTGGGGATTCTCTTCCTCTTTTTCTCAGCCCATGGCATGGCCCCAGGGGCAGACGCAGTCAGGGTGAATGCCTAGCAGAGAGATGAGGGGGGCCACAGATCTCAGGCTGAGAACAGAGGAGAGGAGACCCGGGCAGAGGATCTGATGATAAGATTGGGGAGGAAGAGGTTGGGAAAGTGACCCTCTCTCCCCCCCTCCATCTCTCTCCCCTTATATTTATTATTGTTTGTTTGATTTTATTTGTTTTTTGACTGATCCCATAGGCTCACCTACAATTTGTAGTGCATTGATTTTATATTATTTCACCTACATTTTTTAGCTCAATTTATTTATTTTTTTATAAAGTAATTTTTTTAGCAGTTGTAGGAAAACAACAAAATTGAGCTGAAGGCACAGAGATTCCCATTGACTACCTCCCCTGCCCTGCACAAAAGCCTGCAGCATCTCCTGCTAAGTGCCCCCTCCAAACCCAGGATGGTAGGTTTGCTACAAATGATGAGCCTGCATTGGCCCATTGTTACTGCCGAAGCCACAGTTTACATGAGGGTTGACTGTTGGTGTTGCATTAAACATGATCACCTTCAGTGTGAAAGGTACTTTATAAGGTAAGGCATTTTAGGTTAGTAGATTTTTATGCTAGTATTTTAAGATATCACTCCTCTGACTTGTAGTTTGTCCAAGAAGAAATTGACTATCATCCTTCACTTTGTTCTTTTGTACACAGTGTATATTTTATTTGTATGAACCTTTAATATTTTCTATTTGTTAGTGTTTTTGAGTAATTTGAATCTGACATACTTTGGTTCAGGTCTTCATGTTTCTTGGGCTCATAGTTCTTCAAGCTTCTTGTATCTTTGAATTCATGCAGCTTTCATAAAATTTGGAGAATATTTCCGTATAATTTTGCCAAATGTTTTTCTATCCTCCTTTCTGTCACCTCTCCTTTAGGAATTACAAATGCATTCCTATTGGATACTTGAAGTTGTCCCAAAGATCATAATTGCTCTGTTCATTTTTTTTTCTTTTTTTTATTGTTGAGGATTCATCACTGATTGCATTTGTTAGGGAAAGTCCCTCTTACAATTGTGTCTTACCCCCAAAAGGTGTGGCCCACACCATGACCCCACCCCCTCCCTCCTTCCCTCTCTCTGCTCTTCCTTTCCCCGCCCCTCCCTCCTTCTTTTTCTCTCGGCTCTCCCCTTCCCCCACCCCCACCGTGTCCTTAATTGTCATTGATTGTCCTCATATCAAAATTGAATATATTGGATTCATGCTTCTCCATTCTTGTGATGCTTTACTAAGAATAATGTGTTCCACTTCCATCCAGGTTAATACAAAGGCTGTAAGGTATCCATTTTTTTTTAATGGCTGATTAGTATTCCATGGTGTACATATACCACAGCTTGTTAATCCATTCCTGGGTTGATGGGCATTTAGGCTGTTTCCACATTTTGGTGATTGTAAATTGAGCTGCGATAAACAGTCTAGTATGAATGTCCTTATGATAAAAGGATTTTTTTCCTTCTGGGTAGATGCCCAGTAATGGGATTGCAGGGTCAAATGGGGTGGTCTAGCTTGAGCTCTTTGAGAATTCTCCATACTTCCTTCCAAAAAGGTTGTACTAGTTTGCAGTCCCACCAGCAGTGTAAAAGTGTTCCCTTCTCTCCACATCCATGCCAGCATCTGCAGTTTTGAGATTTTGTTATGTGGGCCATTCTCGCTGGGGTTAGATGGTATCTCAGGGTGGTTGCGATTTGCATTTCTCTAATAATTAGGGATGATGAGCATTTTTTTTATAAATTTGTTAGTCATTCATCTGCTTCTTTAGAGAAGGTTCTGTTCATGTCTGTTGCCCATTGATATAAGGGATTATTGGCTTTTTTCATGTGAATTAATTTGAGTTCTCTATAGATCCTATTTATCAAGCTTTTGTCTGATTCAAAATATGCAAATATCCTTTCCCATTGTGTAGGTTGTCTATTTGCTTTGGTTGTTGTCTCCTTAGCTGTACAGAAGCTTTTCAGTTTAATTATGTCCCATTTGTTTATTTTTGTTGTTGTTGCAATTGGCAGGGCAGTCTTCTTCATGAAGTCTTTGCCCAGGCCAGTGTCTTCCAGTGTTTTTTCTATGCTTTCTTTGAGGATTTTTAGTGTTTCTTGCCTTAAATTTAAGTCCTTTATTCATCTTGAATCAATTTTTGTGAGTGGAGAAATGTGTGGGTCCAGTTTCAGTCTTTTACATGTGGATATCCAGTTTTCCCAACACCATTTATTGAATAGGGAGTCTTTCCCTCAGTGTATGTTCTTTTTTTTTTTTTAATTTATTTATTTTTATTAAGTCATAGCTGTGTACATTGATATGATCATGGGGCATCATACACTAGTTTCACAGACCGGTTGACACGTTTATATCACACTGGTTAACATAGCCTTCCTGGCAATTTTACAGTTATTGTGTTAAGACATTTA